>JAKCPI010004445.1:0-57950 GCA_023213315.1 Euborellia annulipes | reverse complement strand
ACCCACTACCTTTATGTTTATCAATATTGTCATTTGTCTACATCTCCTACCTATCGGCCACGGGGGAGGAAGAAGGGTCTATATATTCAAATATGTTTAAAAATCTTTAATAACCGACCCCGCACCGCGAGTATAATAAAGACAAAGAAAGAAGAAGAAGAAGAAATAAAAATAAAAACAAATTCATTACATATTTATGAATTTAAAATACTATAGAAAAAAAACCTCAAAAGCAAAAAAAAAAAAAAATACTACAAAAACTTTTAATTTTTTTTTTCGGCACCAAGGAAATTTAGACCTTAACCCCCTTTCCATGGATTGGTAGTCAAAATTCAATTGAAATAATTTTCCTAGTTTGGGACTGGAAGCGAACCTTTGACCCTTAGTACAAGAGGCGAGTACTCTACATCCAAGGGGGAATTTTCTTTTAGAATTTAATTAAATAAAATAATCTTTTCATCTCTCATTAATTACAAATTATGATAATAAAACCAATTTAATAGATTATAAAATAATTTTATTACTCTTAAGACTTATTACTTTCTTCACTTATTATATTGTCTATAAAAAGTATATCCTCCTCTAATTTTAATTAATTTACTTTATTCCCTAAAACTACTAGATTTATTATACAAAGAATTAATTTGTTCTCTGTTAGAGGTATCATTATATATAATATTTTGCTCCTCCCCTGTTTGTCGGCAATAATTTCCAATTTCATTATTTTGAAGATAAGTGGGAGTAGGCGTGTGCTTACGTCACATTGACGTATACGCCAAAAACATTATATTATATATTTATTATAGAATCAATGAAGAGTTTATTATAATTGACAAGCTCTGTTTATTACTCTGAAGTTTTGAATTTTCATAAATTTGATAAGTTTGTTAAGAACTTGAAATTGTCAAATTTAATAGATAGTTTTGCATTAAAAGTACGTACTTTTATTTATAGTTTGATAAAATTCAGTAATTTTCTTTAGAAAACAAGAATTTTCAATTAAGTTGATAAATTTTCTAGAAAATAATTTTTTGTCCAAATTTTGAACTTTTGGAAAAAAAAAATTCTTTAAGTGTGTATAAATAAATAAATATATATGAATTGATGGGGAAGTATTGATAATTTCAGTCTAAAACATGCCCCCTTATGCACCCATTCCAAAAAAAAAAAAAAAAAAAAAAAAAAAACAGCGAAAATCATCAGAACAGTCATTCATCAAATACTTTATTTGCTTTTTGTGTTTGTAGGAGAGGGAGAAGGCTACGACAGACCAAAAATGGCCATATTATGTCATTGCTATACACCTAGGTCTATTTAAGAAAATTAATAAGAATCTTAAAAAAAAATAATTATCTAAATCAAAATTTATTTGTAAAAAAAAAAAAAAAATGATAATTCGCCTTGAAAATAGGTAATCCAAATGACTACCTTAATGGAAATTTTTATTAATTTAATAATTATATACCAAATGTTTATATTTCAGAAGATATAAAAATAAAAACATTTGGTATCCAAATGGCTTAAATAAAATCATTAGTCTGCCTGGGATCCGAACCCGCGACCGTTAGTATACAAGGCTACCAACTACACCAAGCCCGAGGGCTGATAAGCATTATAATATCAAATTAACGCAATTGCATAATGGCATAAATTGTTGGTGCCCAAAATATATTAAAGTAAAAATATTATAAGGTATTGGATATGGAGAAAATATACACCAGCGAGTTGCTTTCCACAATTAAAATAATTTATTCTGCAAATATTTCGGAATGCCTACGCAATCCATCTTCAGTGCATCAAATTACACTTATGTGGAGCGTGTCTTAATGATAAAATTTTTTTGTGTATGAGAAGCCATTCAAGAATTATGGTGAATTTTTTAATGTGCAACTCGCTGGTGTATATTTTCTCCATATCCAATACCTCAACGATCTGTCCCAGCAAAATTTTAACTTCTAAAAATATTATAATGTCCATGATTTTCCGAGTAAAAATGACTAAAAATGATCGAAGGATCCACACGCCCGGAGCTAGTCTGCTTAGTGCCTTTATGTGGGATGCCAAAGGCGGTTGGAAATTTTATTAAAATACATGGACTCAAAAGGGATGAGTGAAATTTAAATTTAATTCTCTCTATAAATGGCCGCTCCAATTTCTATTAGAATTAATATTATAATTTATTTAATATTATCTTTAAGGCATCTGAAGCAATTTATCAGTGTATATTTTTTAAATGATATGAAAAATTACATGGATATATTAATTGTAATAAATTTTTAAAATCAAAAAATTACTTTTTTTCCAAATACATGAAATGCCAGTTGAATTTTAACATATATTTTGGAGCCATTTAATAAATAGCTTCATCAGTCGTTTCACCCGAATATTTTCACATATACCTTGTAAGTATGATCAGTGAAGAAATTTCATTTTACAATATTTGTATAAAATTGTATAAATGCTTTCCTTTCTCCATTGCATTTGTTTAAGTTTGCTCTATTTTCCTTCAATGATCATACTTAACAACTATATAAAGTATATGAAGATATATTAGGGAGAAACCACTGATGCGATGTCCCTCTGAAATAATTGGAAAAACTCACTTGTCGTTAAATACTGTATATCTTGCGATCTTTATCTTGGAGATTTACGTTACTCAACTTGCCTTATAAAAGTAACACTCAAACCTTGTAAAAATGATCAAAAATGATTGAGGCATCCACACGCCCGCAGCTAGTCTGCATAGTAAACCTTTTGGGATCCACAGGGATCCACACGCCCGTACCAGAGACACACACAGTAGATCGAAAGTGACCAGATGAAAAATGTGTCCCTGGTGTGGGATCCACACGCCCGTACCAGAGACACACACAGTAGATCGAAAGTGACCAGATGAAAAATGTGTCCCTGGTGTGGGCGTGTGGATCCCTGTGGATCCCAAAAGGTTTACTATGCAGACTAGCTGCGGGCGTGTGGATGCCTCAATCATTTTTGATCATTTTTACAAGGGTTGAGTGTTACTTTTATAAGGCAAGTTGAGTAACGTAAATCTCCAAGATAAAGATCGCAAGATATACAGTATTTAACGACAAGTGAGTTTTTCCAATTATTTCAGAGGGACATCGCATCAGTGGTTTCTCCCTAATATATCTTCATATACTTTATATAGTTGTTAAGTATGATCATTGAAGGAAAATAGAGCAAACTTAAACAAATGCAATGGAGAAAGGAAAGCATTTATACAATTTTATACAAATATTGTAAAATGAAATTTCTTCACTGATCATACTTACAAGGTATATGTGAAAATATTCGGGTGAAACGACTGATGAAGCTATTTATTAAATGGCTCCAAAATATATGTTAAAATTCAACTGGCATTTCATGTATTTGGAAAAAAGTAATTTTTTGATTTTAAAAATTTATTACAATTAATATATCCATGTAATTTTTCATATCATTTAAAAAATATACACTGATAAATTGCTTCAGATGCCTTAAAGATAATATTAAATAAATTATAATATTAATTCTAATAGAAATTGGAGCGGCCATTTATAGAGAGAATTAAATTTAAATTTCACTCATCCCTTTGAGTCCATGTATTTTAATAAAATTTCCAACCGCCTTTGGCATCCCACATATTCTTCCCCTCGGGCTGCTTATAAACTCACCCCCACCATCACCAGCAAAGCAACGACGACTAAAAGACATTTTCTTTGTCAAGTTGGCAAGCTATGAATAATCCTTGGGTACTTTACTCTGCTCTCGCGCGCGCGTGTATATGTATTTATATACACTAGTATGTATATATGGCAACATGGCAAGGCCACGGGTAATATAATCTTAGGTTAATTTGCTTGTGTATTCCCGAGGCTCTGAACTTGGAGCCTCGAATCCCAAAACCCAAACCCGCCCCCATCTTTATCAAGTCCCGACTGGATAAAGTTTATTATCATATTGTTTCAAGGTGTATAGCATTAAGGATAAGGACTCGGAGTCGTAGTGAGGTCGGATGAGTTACAACAAGTCAACAAACAGTCAGCAACAACATCCCTTCAGTATTAGCATTAAAATTCAATTAATTCGTTAAGGGTACAGAGTGACGATTAGGTGTTCAAACATCCCAAAGGAGAGAAGACCTATTCGTGCTTAGTTTAAAGAAAAATCTGTTACGTGTATATGAATTAATACGTCTCTTTAACAAATACGTGGGTGATAAAGAGAACTTTGAAATAAAAAGTTTGGGATTTTTTTATACATAGCTAAGATGTAATTTAATATCTATTTTTTTCAAAGGAATTAAAGAAGTATTTTTACTTTTTCCAAAGAATCTTTTTCTCCTTTATAAAAAAATTACTTCAACTTCTTGGAATTTATTTCTGACAATTTCTATAGAGGAAATCGTATTAATATTTTGAAAAAAAAAAAAAAAAGAAAAAAGATGATTCCCCTTGGGGAGAGGCTGGTTGGTGTAAATTTCTCTCCAATTTCCATCTCTTTTCATTCTGCAGACAGAGAGAGAGAGAGAAAAAGAACGAGATCAACACCAGGAGAAAATTTCTTAATTAAAGAAAAATATTGATATTGAATGAATTCAATAACCTTAGAGATTTAATTCCCCTTCTCAATTACCTAGTATGTATTCTATTTATATGAAATATTGTTTGTTTTATTCATCTTTATAGCAAATTTTCAAATTATATTTGAATTCAAATATGAATTAAATAAAAATTCAAAGAATTTTGTTAGAAAATTTTATTTTGTTTTTATAAATAGAACAAATCGATCGGAATAACTTTCAAAGAAATTACTAATCAGTTTGAAATTGAGAAATTTTACTAATTAAAATTATGGGAATAATTAAAATAATAATGAATTTTTAAAAAAATTTTTAAAAATTCGTTATTATTTTAATTATTCCCATAACTTCATACAAATAACGAAAAATGGAGAACTTCATCAAGAATAATTAAAATTAATTTTATAAACTTAAAATATTTCAACTAGAGCCGACGGTTGTCCTTTTGAATTTAATTAAATCTGAAAATTAAGTAGAATTTTTGAATACTGTATTTACCTCAAAATATACAATTTCAGGAGAAGAAGTAGAAAAGCACATCAATAAAGTACTAGTACTCGAGATTTCTCAAAAATGAGAACTAGCGCAATTTGTTTTCTATACCGGAAATATTTAAAATTTTGAAGAAATCGTTAAAGGGAATTTCAAGAAAATTAGAAAAAAACTAAAAAAGTACACCAGTAAAGTACTAGTACTTGAGGTTTTCCGGAATTGAAACCTAGCGTAAATTGTTTTCTATGCCGGAAATAGGAAATATTTAAAATTTTAAAGAAATCTTTGAAGGTGGTTTCAAGAAAATTAGAAAAAACTAAAAAAGTACACCATTAAAGTACTAGTACCCGAATTTTCCCAAACATGAGACCTAGCACAATTTCATATTGGGACCATAAATAGTATATATTTAAAATTTGAAAAAAATCGTTAGAGCCGTTTTCGAGAACTGATATGCTTACATATAAACAAACGTACATTGCTCGTTTAATAGTATAAGATAAGATAAGATAAGATAAGATTTAAAAAGCACTACTCAATGGAATGGAACTTTTTTAATATTGCAGGGGAAATAGTATTTTGATGGCACCCCTAGTGCTCTGAAGGTGGCCCTAAACAGGACCGAAACGTCAGAGAAATAAATGAAATTATGCTTAGCTGCTCTCTTTTTGATTTCTAAATGTACATGCTTTTATATTTTGTCATAAATATTCAATAATTTTATGCAAAAAGTTATTTTTCTTTTTTTTCTAGAGTAATTTATATAAAAGGCATTTTTGTTTGTTATTTTTAATAAATAAAATAAGTAAATAATTTATTTTTATTAAGTTACTACTTGTTGTCATTGATTTCTAGATGTTTCATTTGATTAGAGTGTTTTATTTTTATATTGTGAAGAAACGATCTTGCCAAAAAGCTAAAAAAAGAGAGAAAAAATTAGACCAATTTATTGAAAATGGATTTCTTGTGTTCTTGGGAAGGAGAGACGTCGGAAGAAACGGAGTAGTTTCTTCTTACCTTTGTTTTATTATTTATTATTCATCCTCTCAACTCCATTACGATTTTTTTTTCTTTAAAAGTGAATATGTTCAGATAGAGATCGATTAAATTTTAATGATTTCAGTCAAAGTAAATGTAAAATATAGATACCACACCAGGACTATATTATTAATATTAACATTCAATAAATTTTCAACTTTTCACTTTGGCTGCTTTTAAAACATTCATATTCTACTTAATCAATAACTGAAAAATAATTTGAATTCAAGCTCAGAAGTGCTAGATACCAATCAATTGAAATAATTAGGGACTGGGTCTAAAAGCGCTTCTACCCAGAAAAAAGTCAGAGGATATTTGGCAGATGTTATACACGAAGGAACCAAGCGCCATTAACCTAAATCCGTGATAGGGGCATTTCATTTGCACAAATGTTAACAAAACCAATGGCAATGGCTTTTTTTTTCTTGTTTTATACAAAAAAAGATGTATCAGTGTAATAATGTTGTGATTTCAATAAACAGGTCTACTTTTTCCCTACAAAATGGCGGACTTATCTTAATTTGGATCATATCGGCGCTTGGTTCCTTTTTGCATAACATCGTACGGTACATTTGAGAATTCAGAAGAACATACAGAGATGCGTTCCCCAGACAATTTTACGGTGCTTTGCACATGGCATAAAAATTCCTTTAAATGACAGTCCACATGAAAAGCTACCATATCTTCATCAGGGTCAAAATTGTGATTTCTGAACTTAACACCTCCTGGTATTTTTAGAATTCTTTTATCATTTTTTGTTTGGAAGATAAGAATTTTTACTTTCTCTTACCTATGTATATA
The DNA here is from genome assembly GCA_023213315.1 of Euborellia annulipes. Classification (NCBI taxonomy): domain Eukaryota; kingdom Metazoa; phylum Arthropoda; class Insecta; order Dermaptera; family Anisolabididae; genus Euborellia; species Euborellia annulipes. Next base: position 51,037 of record JAKCPI010004445.1, on the reverse strand, counting down.
TGTAATATATATATAGAGAGAAAGTATTGGTTTCATGTCAAAAATTCGATGTCGAGATTTTGATGGATCTTCACGTTTTGAGGTCCCCTGAATCCAAAAAAGTGGTTTTCGCGACATGGTCTGTCTGTCTGTGTGTCTGTCTGTGTGTGTGTCTGTGTGTGTTCAATTTTAAGCATGAAGGAATTGAGCTAGGAGGCTGAAATTTTATATTTAAGTTAAACACCCCCCGGGACCGACAAAATAAGCTTTTAATCAAAATCGGCCAAAAAGTACTAGTACTTTACTGATGTACTTTTTCAGTTTTTTTCGATTTTCTCAAAATTCGCTCTAACGATTTTGATTAAAATTCAAAAATCAATTATTTTTTAGATGCTCTTTCAAATGTATATTCTCGTTTTGCCCTCAAAATTGTTTGAAGCACACTTTACTCTTGTGCTTCATAGGAAAGATAGGAGAAATAAATGGTTGCCATGGTAACCGAATTTAAATCTTTTTCTTTTTATTAGATTAAAAATCAATTATTATTTAAACGCCCATTTTTTTTTTCGGAGAAAACATATCTCTCTCTCTCACAAAACTATCTTCTCTCTTTCTACGCGTTTTAAATTTTTCTACCTTATCTTCGCATTTGGCCAATGTTAATTTCCTATAGGGATTTGTATGTTAATTTCGATTCGAAAGGGGGTCCCCTTTGGAACTTTTTACGCATTTAAATTTTTTTTTCCAATTCTTATGAAATTTTGTATTTATTTACGAATCTATATTGTGTATAAAATGTCCAAATATGAGATTAAAATTTTGAAAAATAACCATAGTTTATTTGAAGCAGTCAACATTTAAAATGCAAGTTTGAAACTAAGGTGCTATGGGAAACTAAATATATCTCGACACAAAAAATCTGGTGTGACCAGCACGGTGCACAACTTTCTCTTACCGAAAGGTAAGAGAAAGTTGTGTGCTGTGCGCCAGTCACACCAGATTTTTTATATTTTGGTTATGAAAAACCTAGTTTTGAGAAAAATGATTTTAAAGTCCTATTTTTTCAAATTTGAAGATCTAGAGAATCTAAACAAGTAATAAAAAAAAATCAATTTTTTTAACTTTTTTACTTTCTCTTACCTATGTATATATGTAATATATATATAGAGAGAAAGTATTGGATTCATGTCAAAAATTCGATGTCGAGATTTTGATGGATCTTCACGTTTTGAGGTCCCCTGAATCCAAAAAAGTGGTTTTCGCGACATGGTCTGTCTGTGTGTGTGTGTGTGTGGGTGGGTGGGTGGGTGGGTGTGTGTGTGTGTGTGTGTGTTCAATTTTAAGCATGAAGGAATTGAGCTATGAAGCTGAAATTTTATATTTAAGTTAATCACCCCCCGGGACTGGAAAAATGAGCTTTTAATCAAAATCGGCCAAAGAGTACTAGTACTTTACTGATGTACTTTTTCAGTTTTTTTCGATTTTCTCAAAATTCGCTCTAACGATTTTGATTAAAATTCAAAAATCAATTATTTTTTAGATGCTCTTTCAAATGTATATTCTCGTTTTGCCCTCAAAATTGTTTGAAGCACACTTTACTCTTGTGCATCATAGGAAAGATAGGAGAAATGGTTGCTATGGTTACAAAATATAAATATTTTCCCATACTTATAAATTTTACATCTGAATTCAAATATTCCCTACTGCCGGGAACTAAATACATGTCGACACAAAAAATCTGGTGTGACAAGCACAGTACACAACTTTCGATTACCGAAGGTAAGAGAAAGTTGTGTGCTGTGCGCCAGTCACACCAGATTTTTAGAAAATTGGCTCCCCCTGAAAATTTAGCCCGGGTGAAGATTTGGTACCATTTCATGTGGACGGTCACATATGATTTTTATTAAGCTCTAGGCCTACATTGTATGACAATGAAAATCATCAAAATGTCCCTAGAAGAAAAAATAAATAATATTCAATTAGAATATCTTATAAATTAGTGCTTACAATTTTTGTTAATTTTTTTTTTTCATTTTGTTTCAGGTAAATAAATCAGCCTTCCAATTCATATTATACACTTAACATCACTATCATCCATTATAGGTCAGTACAATTTTTATTACTCATGGATAAATGACCATTTGAAAATTTTCTTCAAGATTGATCGGATAAATCAAAATAAAAATAAAGTTAAATTGAAATTATTTACCAATATTATTTAAAAATTAAAGAAAAACGGAGATGATCACTCGTTTGATTTATTTGGTTGTTAATCATTCCAAACAAATTACAATATAATTAAAATCTCATAAAATGGGTATCTAAAATGTCATCCGTAGAAAGGAGTAGGCCGGTGCTAAAATTTATTTCAAATGAATTGGCTACTAATCAATTGAAATGAATAGGAACCAAGTCTAAATGGCTTCCGATGCCGACAAAAGTAAAAAATAAATAAATAAATAAATAAAACTATAGCTTTTCAAAAAAAAAAAATCTTTATAGAGGCAGCTATACATTTTCTCTTGTACATGACAGTTAAATCTGAACGAGTATAAGCATCTTAGATAATTTTTTTTTTTTTATTGTAGATTGATTTAATAAATTATAATATATTGTGTCGTGTATATAATTAATCATTAAACCCTATCTACAATTTATTTAGTTAATATTTTATTAGAAAAATAATTGAAAATGAATATTAATTATGAAAATATAGTCATTAATCTGGACAAGATAAAATCATTTTTTTCGGCGATGAAAATTATTTAGCAAGAAAAAAGTTCCTAAAAAATTGATGTATTTTTTTATCGAAATGATTAATAACTAAAGAAAATAGTGGATTGATAAATCATCCCTAGTTTACACTGCAAATAGAAATTAATTTCTGGAACCCATGGTTCATAGATCCTTTTACAACGAGAAATAATTGAATCCTGGAAGGTAGACCACCATATAACCTCCTCGCTTTGTCTTGCCTAAACCTCAAGGGGCATCAGTCTGGACTGGTCTAGCCTCATGATTTACCAGAATGATGAAGGGGTGAGCGACACCAGAAAGCAAAGTTGATTAGGGATTAGATTTAATAGCCTATAATTTGATATTCATATAGAAGTTATTGTAAAAAAGTCTTTTAAAAATACTGGGTTTTATTTTACGAATCTATCATCGCAATTCTACATTTATCAATGTATAGGGTGTGACAAAAGTAGTGACGAATATTGATACTGTAAAGATCGAAAAACAAAATAGCAATGTAAGGGGGGCGGAGTTATGTACTCAAATTTTTTTCCAAATATTCAAAATTACTTTTTTTATTATTACAAAATTAACTCTTTTCTTACAATTGGAAGATTTTCGCTGGATCAGATGTATAAGGAAAGGACCGGAGAATAAAAACCAGCAATTGATGGACCCTCTCACATCATCTTTAATTGGCAAATATTTCGACTGGCATCACGCCAACAAAAATGTAATTTCGAAATTTTCAAAAGTTTTGTATACAAAACTCCGCCCTTTTAAGGCCAATTTTGTTCAAAAGATTCCTTTCACGTGCCAGGGGGGTGCCTAGGTTAAATACAAAATATCAACTTCCTAGCTGTTTTCCTTCTTGAGGTATTTTGTTCTCAGAAAGACAGACCCACACACATACACACAGAGAACACAGACACAGACAGACCATGTTGCGAAAACCACTTTTTTGGATTCAGGGGATCCTAAAACGTGTATATCCATCAAAATCTCGACATCAAGTGAATCTAATACTTTCTCTCTATATATATATATATTATTACATAAAGGCCTATACATAGGTAAAAGAAAGCAAAATAAAAATAAAAATAAAAATATTAGCGAAATATATTTGCACTTGGGTGGATGGAAAAAGAAATCATATATCTATATTTTTTTTTATTAGATACAGAGAGCCAATTGAACCAGAATGTTTTTCTTTCTCATCTACTTTAGATTCTTTTTTTTTTTGTCAAGTTCAATAATTAAAAGGCAAAAAACAGGAAGAGTTTGCGAAAAATCGTCCCGGATGAAGAGTGTGGGGAGGGGTGGGGGGAAGAGAGATAGAGATAGCGCGTGAGAGAGGAAGAGAGAGAGAGAGAGAGAGAGAGAGAGAGTAAGGTAGGTAGGCGCGCGAGGTGGTGGGGCTGTCAGCTCCGCCTTAGCAACTCTGACTATGTTCACACCCATCCTAGGCCCTAGCTCCGCCCTTTCCCCGTTCCCGTATGCCTAAGACAGACGGTCCATGGGAGAAACTTTTTCCCTACGGTTGTTAATCTTTGAGGCGTTTATAAACGTTTACGGCGATGGAGTCAGCTTTTAAGTGTATGTGTTTTTTTTTTTTATTTATTTATTTTGTTCAGTCCCAGCAGAACAACTCAAAGAAAGGAAATATGATATAATTAATTAATAAACCTTTATGATATTAAAATTTATTTCATCTTTTTTTTTATAAAAGGGAATTTTATTAATAAATAGATGGGTATAATTGAAAGGTTGGCTGCAGATAGTGCTAACCCACAAATATGACAACCCGGCCCTTTCAATTGAGCAAATGTATGTACTAGTTACCTTCCTATTGGTGTTTTGTTTGTTTTCAAAGTTTAAAATTGAAATATCTCAGAACTATATATTTTTATGGGTTAACACTATCAACAAAATTCTGATTCCCTCAAGAGATGCTTTTCTTTGGGATTTATAACGAAACCCTGCATTCACGACATTGACGAGGGGAGTGCTAATTTTTGGTGAATTTATAGACAAAAAAATAGATGTGTATCTTGTGGAATGGTCGGTTTTCGAAGCTCAAAACGATAACTCTTTCTAATATATCGTCGCTTGCATCACGTAGTGACGTATCTCAAAAAAATTAAAAATTGAGATACAACGGGTATGGCCGTGTCCTGGCGTTCTTTACATTATCACAAAGTGATGAATCTGTATTTCCATGTTTTTTTTTTCGTATTATTTAGGTTTTTTGGTTTTGCGTATCTACATATTTAATATAACAACATGAACTATAAACAGCTCTCCTGAAAAATGATAGAAATTGAGATACGCCACTACGTGTTGCAGGCGACGATTTGTGTGCAATTAATAACACCCTGTAACACAATTTTTGATTCTGGGTAATCAATATAATTTTTATTTTCTGATTGGATCTATCATAAAAACCTTATTTCTCTGCAAAAAAACATCGCTTTTGTGGTCTTTATTTAAAGAAAAAAGAAACAAAAGTATATTTTAACCAAATATCCACAAAATTATGATAAGGAAGCTAGAAATGTGTAGTTTTGCGAGATTTGTAAATATCATTGTGAAGGCTACAAAAGCGATGTTCCAGGGGTGTAACGACTATTTTCTATGTAGGCCTACTTACTGCTCATTTAGCCAGAAATCAATAATTTTCAAACAGAAACAGAAATTTTTTGAAAATTTGTTACATAAGGTAATTAATGAACTTTAAATAAATCAAACATTTTTTTTTTAAATAATTATAATTCAAAAAATACGAGCATTGGTATTGACCTATATAGTAATAGAAGCTATTTATTTTTAGATCTCTAGAATCTCCAAAAATTTGACATTTTGATTTCCAATCAAGTAGATGTGATCCTCTAGTTACAAAAAAAAAAAAATATGCACTTTTCTAATCTTTTTCATGTTAACTTTATTTCTATTTATTGTAGTAGTCTATGTGTGGCGTGATTTGCTCTAAAAGCTGACACGCGAAAAAATCAGAAAAAAAATATTGATTAATACAAGATAATAGAAAAAAAATTGAGTTTTTGTCTAGCAAAAATGAAATTAGCCTAGATAATAACAAGTAAGAGAAAGAAGACGGTTCAATAAATAGGAAATAGACAGATTCTCCTTTTATTTTCAATGATAACGTTTCGGAGTCTTAACGCCATGGCGCATAGAAAGTAATCTTGCCTCCAACAGTCATATGATAAGACCGATATTCAAGAGAAAGAAGTATGGTCTAATCAGTCATTTAAGGTCTTGATTATCCCGCAAAAAAAATTGTAATACGGCTTATTAAATAATTATAATTAGTTCTGGTTCTAGGGGCAGAGTTTCGCTTCTGTCTTCATCAGCTATAAGGAAATGTCTTTTATAAAAAAATTTTGATAAATAAAATGTTTTCAGAAAATGGATTCAGATTCAAATAAACAACTTGATATTGATTAAAATTATTTTTAACCAATAAAACTTGTCAACATTTCCCAGAACATTTGTTCAAAAGATGAACGGTGAATAATAAAGGTTAATGCTCTGGGTCTGGTCTAAGGGTCAGAGTTTCGCTTGTCTTCATACAATTAAATGGCGAAAAGTGAAAAAAATAATAATTTTATGATATGTTTGTGAAATACAAAAGTTTAATTAGGTTAGAAAATAGCTTTTGTTATAATCAATATAAAAAAAAAAATGTTTGTTCTTGTCACTATTTTGACGCTTGTTCTTTTCTTCTTAAGTTTTCTTTTAATGGTCAACCGGAGAGTAAGTTCTCCTTAATTTATTGTTTAAAACAGACTATAATCCTTTATGTTTCCCTTAAGGGCTTTATTATGAATAGCAAGGTTAATTAAGATCGTCTGAATAATTTTAGGGAAAAATCTATACAACATCAAGTAAATGATTAAACATATTTAACCTATTATTATTATTTTTTACTTTCTCTTACCTATGTATATATGTAATATATATATAGAGAGAAAGTATTGGTTTCATGTCAAAAATTCGATGTCGAGATTTTGATGGATCTTCACGTTTTGAGGTCCCCTGAATCCAAAAAAGTGGTTTTCGCGACATGGTCTGTCTGTGGGTGGGTGGGTGGGTGGGTGTGTGGGTGGGTGGGTGGGTGGGTGTGTGTGTCTGTGTTCACTTTTAAGCATGAAGGAATTGAGCTATGAGGCTGAAATTTTATATATAAGTTAAACACCCCCCGGGACCGGAAAAATAAGCTTTTAATCAAAATCGGCCAAAGAGTACTAGTACTTTACTGATGTACTTTTTCAGTTTTTTTCGATTTTCTCAAAATTCGCTCTAACGATTTTGATTAAAATTCAAAAATCAATTATTTTTTAGATGCTCTTTCAAATGTATATTCTCGTTTTGCCCTCAAAATTGTTTGAAGACCACTTTACTCTTGCACTCCATAGAAAAGATAGGAGAAATGGTTGCCATGGTAACAAAATATAAATATTTTCCCATACTTATAAATTTTACATCTGAATTCAAATATTCCCTACTGCCGGGAACTAAATACATGTCGACACAAAAAATCTGGTGTGACAAGCACAGTACACAACTTTCGATTACCGAAGGTAAGAGAAAGTTGTGTGCTGTGCGACAGTCACACCAGATTTTTTAAAAAATATTTTTGCTCATGTCATGGAAACGATTTAAATAAAAAGCTAAGTTAGAGATCTGTGACTCATAAACAATTCAATTATAGCGCAGATTTTATAGCTGGAATAGTTGATAAGTAAAAAGAATAGCCAGCTATTGTATATTTCATTTATTAAAGCCCTCCAAGCTGACGTTCCGGACTTGACTAAGAGCATCTTCAGAGCTTGCGGGAAGATGGTCTTAATCAAGACCGAAAGTTCAGCTTAGTAGGCTTTAATAAGTGATATACAATAGCTGCTATTCATTTTGCTTACTCATAATATAATTATAATTTACACTTTGATTGGCAGTTTTTCAAACTAAAAAAAAGAACCCTTAGTTTATATATATAATCCACCAAAAATGTTGTTTGGAGATTTTTTTAGTTCCAGATTTTTATAATTACTAGACATAATTAAAAATTTTAAGGGGGGACAATGTTTTCCCTTTTTTTGTGGGTTTTTTCAAAGTTATTACAAAATAATAAAAAAAATCTCAGTAGAATACCGATAATTAGTATTGTCACGGGACCGATGATTTGATACGACTTATCGGGATTACCATTTATCAGGAGTACAAAATAAAAAAATAAAATATCAATGCGAAAACTAAATTGTAAAAAGGAAAGAAAAAATGTAGGAAAAGTTCAATTTCCTTCACTGGTCTTTTCATTTTCAGTGAAAAGATTATGAATGTACGAGAAAATTGGTCTCCCTCACTCGGTCTCCTTCCCCCTATTCCAACAGTAAGAATTAGCGAGTTTTTAAGCTGGAAATACCAATTATAAGACGTTTTAAGTAACCTCGAGCATAAAAATAATACGAATTAACGAGGGGACTGAAATATATTGTTTTTAAATCAGTTGTTGGGATTTTTCTGGGAATCGGATGTTTGTACGAATTAGCGGGAAATACGACTTATCGGGATTCCACTGTATATATATAAACAAATACAGAGGTCTTAATTTTTTCATAAAATCAAAAAATTCAAAGAGATTGAGGCCATTTTAATTAAAATATAGATTATATATATATATTAAATCCCTAAATGGCCTCACTAGCGGAGAGGAATGATAAAAAAAAAAAACATTCAGAGAAGAAAGAGAGCTGGAGTCTACTAGTGATGAATCAAATTCTCTTTCTACTGTATTTTCAACTAGAAAAAAAAGTTTTGAAGATACGACTGCCGAAATTCCTCCCATCCCCCCCCCCCTCTACCTCGTAGCCCCCCGCCCGCGTTTAATATAAAATTTAGCTTTAAACTTTTAATATTTTAATTTTAATTTGCTTTTATTTATTTTGTTTTTTTAAATAGAATGATTTGTGAAGCAAAAAGATCGTCTATTCCATTAATGGAAAATATATATCTATATATATATATAATAAATATTTTCCTGTCGTATTCTCTTTTTTCCTGGGACATCATAAGCTAAGCAAGCGACGGTTGCTCTCGTTGGTTTCTCTAAGCTCCTCTTGTCTTCTTTTTTTTCCAATAGTTTTCATTCAGAGATGAAAACAGCATGCTTCAGCTACATTCTCTTGTTAGCCTCTTATTTTTTTTTCTTTTCTTTTCTCTTTTTTTTCCCTGGAAAAATCGAGAGCTGAGTGGCCTTCAAAGCTCTTCTGTGGGGGGATTTCTTTGGACTTCGAGTCCCTAGACTCCCACCAATGATGAATCAAATCCTCATTGAAATACACTCGATCTCTTTCTATTTTCAACTAAAAAAATAATGTTTTGTACTCTGGTTTTTTAAGTTGCCTATTTAGTCAATTAGTCAGCTGATTAACGTCAAATTAATAACGCGGAAAATGTTATGTTAATTAAAATATAAATTAAAGTGTCAATGAGGCGAACTTAAAAACGAGAGTAAAATAATTTTAAATCAATTGAAATTACAAATTTCTTTGTAAATAGTGAGCCTTAAAATAAATATTTGATTTTACCGCTACTTTTTTTAAGTTCAATAATAAACTAGGTCAGTGATGGCGAACCTATGAACCGTGGGTCAGACACTGACTCACGCTCGCTTTTTAACTGACTCACGAATTTTTAAATCATCAAACCAGGCCCATTTTTACCCGTTAAGCCAATTGAATTTTAAAGATGTTTAGTTTTAAAAATCCTAACAAGTTAAAAATTCACTCAGGTTAATCAAGTGAGAGAAGTTTCGCCAATAGCCTAGGAAATTTAAATTTTCTTGAGGAATGATGTATAAAAAACTGCTGTCTGTGACTAGACAATACATTTACACTTCGAAAACAAATAAGTAAACCAAAATAGATGGTCTTCTTATTGAGAGTTATTTGAACAGATCCTAATTTTGTTCTTATCGAAGACGTGAATTTTGCTCAAGTTTCACTTCTCATTTATAGTATGAATACACGGTGTATTTTTTTATTCTTGATATATTTATATGTATCTTTTTGTCACTTGGTTATTTTTGACTTTTATATAATGTTTTTTATTTGTTAGACCAAATAAAAAAAAAAAACTTTTTCCCTACGTAATTTTAAAGAGCCCTTTATGACAAGATCTCGTTTCTTTTTTTAGGATGTACACAAAAGCCAAGTTAAATGGTGTAAAATAAAAAAACGTCCAAACAGTCCGGGTTAATTCTAATTGGATATTTCAAAAAAATAAAAAAAATTAATTTTAAACTAAAATTAAGGTTAATCAGGAATCTACGTTTTGCCTTGAAGATTTAGGCAAAAAAGAAATTAGGCTACTACTCTCTTTGATATAAAGAAAAAAATAGGGTAGGTCTATTACACAGTAAATTTTTTAGTGGAGTAACTTTATAGTATGAGGGAAATTGAAGTCAAAGCCTTTATTAAAATTAAATTGTCGGGTTTCACGTTTATATTAATAGATTCCAGAAATTATCAAATTTCTTTATTAAAAATGGGTTTATTAAAGATTTTTTTTTTTTTTTAAGCAAAAAAATGGTTCATTGAAGTCCACGTTGATGAACAATTCTCTCCACTTTTCATACTTCACTCTCATCCCATCACTCCAGCCTCCCCCCACCTCTCTTTTTGCCAAACAAATAGACACACTCATACATTTTCAATTTCCGGCAGCGCCTGGCCAAGCAGAAATTGACTTCCGGCCATCCTCTGCCCTTTTCGTACTTTTCTCCATCCCCTCATTCCCAATCACCCTCCCCCCGTACCCTTTTAACTATCAACCTTTACCCTTCATTCGGTGTTAATCAACGGCCACCCGAAATCTATTTTTCAATTTTAATGTCTTTTTATAGCAAAAATTAAAAAAAAAAAAGTATAGGTATTTAAAAAGAGAAGAAAAAGAAAATGAAATGATTAGTGTTAAGTAACAGGAAAAGAAAAGATAACAAGCTCATCCTTTAATTAAGGCGCTGTCCCTATCTTCCCTAAATGCCTCTTTATATAACGAAAATTAAATCAACGCCCCTAAGAAGCAAAAGAAACCAAAAGGAAAAGTCAAAAGACCAAGTTATCAATTTAAGAGAGGAGAAATCTGTTTTAAACAAAATGAAAGTGGGAAAATTCTGAATTTTCAAAAATGCGTGTCGGGAATATTATTATTAATTAATAATAAATTATTGTAATTCCATTATCTATGTTAGCCAAGTCTTTTAGGGTGAAGTTTGAATTTCTCCATGAAATGGACACTGACTATTAACGTGGACAAATGCGAGACAATCCTATTTACAAAAAGGCGAAAATATATCAACATCAACCCTAAATAAAATGGCAACCAAAAATCAGATATCTGGATGTGATAATGGTTTGAAGATAAAATTGGTTCACACAAAGTAAATTATCATCAAAGCCAAAACACAAGTCACATACCTATGAGCCAAGAGCAAGTAGAAATCTCATATCAATACAGAAGACGTAAGAGTTAATATCCAACCAAAAACGAGAAGGAAGTTTACTACTTGAATTGAGGAGCAGTTGCGATGTAAATCAAAGTGAATACGAATTTCTTTTTATTTTTAATGCCGACTTTCAAATACCGTATATATATTAAATCTAATATGATTTTGATGACTCAAGCTGGAGGAGATGGATCTTATATTATTCATTATTTATAAACCTTAAGATTTATTTCATCAATAGAAGTATACTAAGTAGTATTGCAGTTAGCGAATTTTATGTATTCTTTTTCAAGGTCTTTTTTTTTAATTTACCCTTTTCAGCTAATGAGGTCTTTAGGAGTTTGAATATGTTATATATATATTTATTTTATTAATATATACCGATGGTGGTAGGGTAACGTTCAACCTGCTGATTCCTCGGGGTCTCATCCGAGATTTCGCCTCGCTTGGTATCGCTTAATCGAAACGATTGTCGCTTGGTATCGCTTAATCGAAACGATTGTCGCTTGGTCTCGCTTAATCGCAACGATTGAAGTGACAGTTGCTCTCTCTGTTGTCAAATTCCCCGGATTTTCAAGGTGATAAAAGGTTGTTTATTAAGAGCAATAAGAAATTCTTATTCACTTTGATTTGCATCTCAACTTCTTTCTCCTTTTGGGTTAGAAATCTATATATTTAAAATTGAAATAGGAAAATTGTATGTTTTATACAAATTCAAGGGTGTAACGTAGAAATAATTTGAATCTCTTAAATATTTTTAAAAATTAATCGCAAATTACTTTACTATGTGAACACAAATCTACTCTTTATCTTGGCTTCCTTTTAGCAGCTTTTCAAAGAGTCTAACGCTCTTAGGGGCTGGACCATCATTTAAAATCTCAAGCAATTAACAACATCTAGAATTTGCAATGCAACAAGAAGTATTCGATCTACTTCCAAGAATGAATGTGATCAATCCCATCATCCGAGAAGCAATCAACATCGAGAAAGATTCAATAAGATAAAAGATAAATATCAATATCTACATTTATTTGCAATTGATGAAAAATTAATAAAATAAAATGTGTCTAGAGGCTTCAACATAAAGTGAATATTCAATAAATAAATTAAGTATGCTAATTAATTTAAATTTGAGGAAAAAAATCCAGAAATAAGTAAGAAAACAAGGGCGTAAAGGAAATTCAGGCTAATCCAGAGAAAAAAGCATTCTCTTATGACGTTAATTTTGTTACCAATTTAATTGCAAAAAAAAAAAAAATAATAATTTTAAAGCCCTTAGGGAGATGTAAATAATCAGGACAGAGACAAGGCGAAATTAAAAAAGTTATAAACATCGATATTTTGTTAAACTCTATTAAAATTAAAATCTAGTTATTTTATTAGAAAGATAATAAATTTTCCTATTATTAAAAAAAAAAAAAAAAAAAAAAAAAAAAACCCTATAAAGTAATGAATGTTACAAATTTTATTAGGATTTGATTTGCAATTAAAATAAAAATTAAATTTTTTAATATCAATCTGATCCACAGGACAGAACAGAATTTTTTTAAATATTTACTGCTATTAATAATGTTAATCCCCCTAACATAGCACGCTCTTTTTACTTTCTCTTACCTATGTATATATGTAATATATATATAGAGAGAAAGTATTGGATTCATGTCAAAAATTCGATGTCGAGATTTTGATGGATCTTCACGTTTTGAGGTCTCCTGAATCCAAAAAAGTGGTTTTCGCGACATGGTCTGTCTGTGGGTGGGTGTGTGTTCAATTTTAAGCATGAAGGAATTGAGCTATGAGGCTGAAATTTTATATTTAAGTTAAACATCCCCCGGGACCGGAAAAATAAGCTTTTAATCAAAATCGGCCAAAGAGTACTAGTACTTTACTGATGTACTTTTTCAGTTTTTTTCGATTTTCTCAAAATTTGCTCCAACGATTTTTTTTTAAATTCAAAAATCAATTAATTTTTAGATTCTCTTTAAAATGTATATTCATTCTCATTTTGCAATTGAAATCTTCTGAAGACCACTTTACTCTTGTATTTTATAGGGAAGATAGGAGAAATGGCTGCCATGGTAACAAAATATAAATATTTTCCCATACTTATAAATTTTACATCTGAATTCAAATGTTCCGTACTGTCGGGAACTAAATATATGTCGACACAAAAAATCTGGTGTGACAAGCACAGAACACAACTTTAGATTACCGAAGGTAAGAGAAAGTTGTGTGCTGTGCGCCATCACACCAGATTTTTTGGAATTTAAGGCCATTTAGATTCGTTTTTTATTTATTCAAATATTTTTTATATGTTTTAAGGCTGGTAGACAATTCAATTGAAATAAAAGAGTTCTAGTACTTTATTGATGTACTTTTCAAATTTTTTTTTGATTTTTTGAAAATCGGCTCTAACAATTGTGATTTGTATACTTTTGAAGATGACACACTTAGTGTCGAAATAGGTATTTAATATTTATACCAATAAATGCGTTGAAACGTATTTTGAATTAATTTTACCTAATTATACAACTAGAGTCAACCAGTTTAAATTTAGCCAAAAAATTACATCTCTCGCCGACATGATAGTTCGTTTCACAGCGTTACGAAACGTTGCATCTCCTGCTACAATAATAGATGTACAAGTCAAAGTCAAAGGACCATTTAACCTCAGAAGTGACCATATAATACTGATTTTCAAAATAGTGATTGATAGTGGCCACAGAAGACGAAAGATTTAAAATAAAAAAAATCTTGCACATTCAAAGACAAAGAAAGAAACATCTGAGAATTACATCTAATTAAAAATTTTATTATCGAAATAAAAAAAAATTATTCCAATTTTCATAACTTTCTATTTATACTTTTTCAAAAAAAAAAAGCAATTTAACTTAACTCTTGAAAAAAAAAAAAATAGAAATATTAAAAAAGTTTAATTTTCTTATACAGCAAGATTAATATTTAAACCTTCATAGATATAAATTAAAAAGTCGAAAATTTAAAAACAAAAAGCGCAACAAAAAAAAAAAGCTGAACCCTAAAAATGATTTGTTGACCTACGATTAATATTTTATAAAAGTTTCTTCTCTCTTCAGCGAACTTTTAATTTATTTTGTTTTTCCATCTTAAAAATATGACCCCTTTCATTTTACGTTAAAGACACACAATGTTTATATTCTTAAGTATGTTTAAGAAAAAAAACTATTTATTTTTAATTAAATTAATTTACTATTAGGATTGGACTAAAAAAAAAGTAATTATGGTCAGCCCTCAACTTGTTATCTTTGAAAAGAAGGAGATGAAAGAAGGGGATTTTTTTCCTCTATTTCTTGCCAAATAAATCGATAGAGTTTTTTTTATAGTATCGGAGACATTTTCTAATTGGAAAAGTTAATTTGGGAAATATAGGCTACCTAGATAGATAAAAGTATAAATAATAAATGATTTCATGAATCATCAGTTTATAGTTCAATAAAATAGATGTCCAAAGTAATTAATAAATGAATTAATAAAATGAAAATCAAATTTAGCTATTAAAATAAAATAAAAGTAACAATATTAAAAATATTCTCAAACTAATGCCATAACATAAAATCAGTTTAGGTTATAGAGAAAATAAAAATAGAAAAATTCATTTTAAAAAATGAGTTCGCGGTTGTAAGAAATTTAATAGGCTCTAAGAATGCAGAAAAAAGTTCAAATAAACAGTGGCATAGCTAACTCTCAAAAAGCAAATTCCAAAATGGTTCCTTTAATTTGTATTTACTTACTGCGTATATTAAAAGATCCAAAACATCAAAATTCGATGAGTAGACACCAATAGATGATAATGATACACTCTCTTAAGTCAAAATGTTTTCTTCATTTGTATTATTAGTCTAAATAAGTTATGTTTTTATTTAACCAAAATGAAAACAAGAACGTTATGAGAATAAAAGTCATCTGAAAAATATAAAATTTGAATTAGTTTTGCTTATTTTATTTTAATAACAATAAATAACTATTGTATATGGAATTTACTTATAATCTGAAAAACCGTAAGATTGTATTTTTTGGGCCTCCTCCTCCCCTCATAGCCCACCAATCCTCACCAAAATTAATTTACCTAAAAAAAAAAAAAAATTAGTTCCCTTAGTTTGATTATATCATTTAATCAAAATTTACTTACTTTTGCATTAAAAATTAATCTTGAAGACTTCTTTTTATATGTGCACTTCACAATTCGTATTTATAAAATACCGTATATTTTTAAAAAATAGAAAAATTCATTTTAAATAAAAATGAGTTCGCGTTTGTAAGAAATTTAATATAAAAAATGCAGAAAAAATTGTCACCCATCACAAGTTTAAATAAACAGTGGGGTAGCTAATCCCAAAGGGCAAACTCCAGAAGAGGCGCCTATAATTTGTATTTACTTACTGTGTATATTAAAAGATACAAAACAACAAAATTCGATGAGTAGATACCAACCACTTGATGATAATGATACGCTCTTAAGCCAAAGTGTCGTTTGTATTATTAAATAAATTTGTTTTTATTTAACAAAAATAAAAACAAAAACGTCAAGGAAATACAAGTCATCTGAAAAATATAAAATTTGAATTAGTTTTGCACATTTTATTTGAATAACTATTGTATATGAAATTTACTTATTTATTAAAAATTTCGGGTAATACTTAATCTTGACGACTTCTTTTTTTCTTTAAAATAAAACAAAAACAAAATTTGGAAATAATTCAAGCAAAAATGTACTTCATGAACAATTCTTTTTATTATTTGCATTAAAAAGAATATGCGAAATTTCAAAATAGAATTGTGATTTATAATTCGAAAAACCCTAAGTCGGGTGCCTGAAGAAATCATATCAGTTAGAATGAACGTGATTTTTTGGATTAAGAGTAAACGAGAGACCAGGGGGCTTCCAGAATGAGATCCTACCTAGCCTAATTAAAAATACGAACGAGTTGTAATTGTATATACCCGGTCCCCACCATCAGATCGGCGGGGCCCTCGGGCCTGTCCCTGGCCTTAAAGGTATGCGTTATTTACATCCAGGCTATCCCTGGAAAAACGGCATCCCTCCCTGACTCTCGTTTACCCATAGAGCCACCTCAAACCCAACCTCAAAGATACAAAAACATATCAGACGTCCCTTTTCGCAAACACAAGAACACTTGAGAACCTGGGCCTCAATCTTTCAATCAGATCTGACCGCATCTACTTATGAATCGTTCTTGGAAAAAATCAACGAAAATATAATTCATTTTACCTCAAACCCAATCTAAATACAAAAACAATCAAGAGAACCTAACAAAACGAACTAGCTAATGTTTAGAGAAGGCACCTGAAGCTAATAACAACGACGAATCTCAAACAGAGGCCTAACTTGAAGAATATTCTCGTTGATTTTTCCACTATTAACTTCATGAGGACTAGCTGCAAGTTCAAAAAGAAAATCCCTCTCGTTGGCATGGTGCATCCCTCCCCCCCTCTATATTTAAACTATTAAACTATAATTTAAGGTGTGAAAATGAATTTACAAATTATAGATCGAAAAGTGAATACATTTACATTTGTATTCATATATTAATCACACCTTAAGTTCTAGGTACCAAGTTGATGATGTCCCTCGAAGCAGGAGAGAGAGGCATCCTCTCCCCCGACGCAGGTGGGGAGGAAATCTAATCTAATTTTTAATAAAATTAAAAAAATAATAAGTTAAATTTTTAGCAAAAAATTTTTATAAAAATTTATATCAAATTTTTGAAAACTTTTTTAATGAAATTCAAATTTAATTAAGAAATTAGAAATGAAAATTTTAAAAAGCAAATTAATTTAAAATGAAAATTATTTTATTTATAATTTATTCATTCAAACGATTATCTATTTTAAAAAAATTAAAATTAATTATTGATTGATTTTAAGAAAGAGCTAATTCTATTTGGGGTCAGCTGAAAAAAAACAACATCCTAAAAAAAGCTAATCTAATCTACCCCCTTCATTCTTGCACCATGCAATTATTACCTTTGATACCGTCTCGGGACATTGAAGGTCACTCGAAGCTGCATGCAGTCGTTGCGCTCAGTTCCTCAGCTTCAAAGTCCAATTGCACTGGCGACGCACACACACACAAATCTGCAAAAGAGAACATCTTTTAGAATCTCTCTCTCTTATCAAAAGATATGAAAAGAATTTGGATCATTTAAAATAATTTATATGTAATTTAAAAAATTTGATGTTTAGAAAAAAATCTTAAAATGCGTATGTGTAAAGGGTAAAGGCGGCATTTGGACCATACAGTAGGGAGTCGTCCACATATCTCGTAACGCCTTTTTTCGACGATTTTCTAGTCCCCCGCCCCTCTCCCCCTGTCACAGTTAGTTACATACAAACAAACCCCCCTACAAATATTATGTCGCAACATAGAACTACCCCCCCCCCCCCAAAGAAAAGGAAAAGAGAAAAAAAAAAAAAAAAAAAAAAAAAATTTCTTTAATTGAAAAAAGAAATTTTATATAACCCTTTTTTTTGGAAAATATAAGAAAGTATTAAACAAGGAGTAAGCTTACTAATATTAAGTTTCAATTCGTATAAGAATTAAGAAATAATTCTAACAAAACTATCAATTACTGAAGGTAAGATGAGTGCTGTGCTACCAGTCACACCAAGTTTTTATAATATTTAGATGCATTTGTGAGTAATTGTGAATGGGTGGAGGGGGTGTTTGTTTACTAGGCTATGAAATATTGTATTTACCCTTCGGGGCAGCGAAGATCATTCGAAGCTCCTTGCAGTTCAGTTAAAAAAATTCCAATTGGATTGGAGAAACACGAATCTGAAAAAAAGAACTTAGTTAAAATCTCTGCCTTATCAACTGATAACAAAAGAACTAGGAAATTTAAAATTATATCGAATGAAAAAATATTTAGGTTGATATTTCAAGGAAATGTAATTAAAATATAAAAAATATGGTGTGACTCAGCACAGCACAGAACTTTCTCTTAACCTTCGGCAAGAGAAAGTTGTGTTCTGTGCTTGTCACACCAGATTTTTTGTGTGACATACAGGGCCGTGCCTAGGTTATTTAGCGCCCGGGGCAAGTTAGTCCTTTAGCGCCCTTTGTATATATTTTTTACATTGTCACAATAATGTTTCCCGTCCGAAAAAATGTTTTACCTTTTTTTTAGAGACGCTAATTTTTGCCGCCCCCGGGACCGAAATTTTTTCCCGTTTGGCGCCCCCGGAACCAAAATTTTTTCCCCGTCCGAAAAAATATTTTACCTTTGTTTTAGAGACGCTAATTTTTGCCGCCCCCGGGACCGAAATTTTTTCCCGTGTGGCGCCTCCGGAACCAAAATTTTTTTCCGCCCGTAAAAGTATTTTACCTTTTTTTTTAGAGACGCTAAATTTTTGCGCCCCTTCTAAATTTGCGCCCTGGGCAAAGGCCCCGGTCGCCCCCCCCCCTAAGCACGGCCCTGGTGACATATATTCAGTTTCCGACAGTAAAATATTAGTATATTATATATTCGAATTTCAAGATGTAAAATTTATAAGTGTGGGAAAATATTTATATTTTGGAGCGAATTTTGAGAAAATCGAAATAAAAAAAACTGAATAAGTGCATCAGTAAAGTACTAGTACTCTTTGAGCGTTTTTGTTCAAAAGGCTTCGTGTCACGACCCAGGTACCTTATTTACCATAAATATAAAATTTCAACCTTATAGCTCTTTTCGTTCTTGAGATATTTTGTTCACAGACAGAGAGAGACATTCACTACAAACAGATCAGGGGCGGGTCGCCCCCTCCCCGAGGAAAAAATTGGAAAAAGTTTTATCTTTACTAGACATCTAAAGAAATTATGATTTTTATTCTAAAATAAATATTTTTTCAATATTTTAAACTCTCAACTCAAGTCATAAATCGGCTTAACGGTGCTAGAATTTGAAGATGTTATTTAAAAAATGTTCATCCCCCCAGAGAAGGCCTCCTTTAAATAGAATCTTCCAACCAACCGCCCCCACCGAAAATCGCATCCCGTCCCATGAAATGCGACAAAAATTTATTTAATTTGAATTGGCTACCAATCTATTTAAATAAATAAACCCGGTCTCTGTTTACTACTAAGTCAAGGGGATATTGAAATATTTAATTCGATAAAGCGTTAAATACACAAAAAAATTTTGGCGTAATTCAAAAATAGAGGTCTTGTCTCTTGTTCTATGGATCAGAGGTTCGCTTCATGTCCTGAGCAATTAAATTTTCCTAAGTCATATTGGCATTAAATGATGTATATTTTTATGAGAAAGTAAAAAGTGAAGTGAATGTTGAGGCACTGGTTAAGAAAGAGGCCGCCACACGCGTGCCCGGCATAGGTTTTGTATGTGAGGTTGCTATTTGAAATATCAATGAGAGAAGCCCACCGAAAGCGGACAACACAGCTAGTCGGTTTTCACTAATTTTGTATATTTTTATTTTTATTTTTATTTAGATCTCATAAAAAATAATTCAATCTAGGATAGGCCGCCAGACGCAGGCCCTTTGTTAGGTATTGTATGTGAGGTTCCTATTTGAAAAAAATCTGGTGTGCCTGACGCACAGCACACAATTTTCGATTACCGAAGGTGCTTGTCACACCAGATTTTTTGTGTCGACATGTATTTAGTTCCCGGCAGTAGGGAATATTTGAATTCAGATGTAAAATTTATAAGTATGGGAAAATATTTATATTTTGTTACCATGGCAACCATTTCTCCTATCTTCCCTATGAAATACAAGAGTAAAGTGTGCTTCAAACAATTTTGAGGGCAAAACGAGAATATACATTTGAAAGAGGATCTAAAAAATAATTGATTTTTGAATTTTAATCAAAATCGTTAGAGCGAATTTTGAGAAAATCGAAAAAAACTGAAAAAGTACATCAGTAAAGTACTAGTACTCTTTGGCCGATTTTGATTAAAAGCTTATATTTCCGGTCCCGGGGGGTGTTTAACTTAAATATAAAATTTCAACCTCGTAGCTCAATTCCTTCATGCTTAAAATTGAACACAGACACACACGCACACCCACACAGACAGACCATGTAGCGAAAACCACTTTTTTGGATTCAGGGGACCTCAAAACGTGAAGATCCATTAAAATCTCGACATCGAATTTTTGACATGAATCCAATACTTTCTCTCTATATATATACTACATATATACATAGGTAAGAGAAAGTAAAACTAAATATCAATGAGAGAAGCCCACCGAAAGCGGGCAACACAGCTAGTCGGTTTTCACTAATTTTGTATATTTTTATTTTTATTTAGATCTCATAAAAAATAATTCAATCTAGAAGAGGCCGCCACACTCGGGCCCTTTGTTAGGTATTGTATGTGAGGTTCCTATTTGAAAAAACTAAATATCAATGAGAGAAGCCCACCGAAAGCGGGCAACACAGCTAGTCGGTTTTCACTAATTTTGTATATTTTTATTTTTAATAAGAGAAGCCCACCGAAAGCGGACAACACAGCTAGTCGGTTTTCACTAATTTTGTATATTTTTATTTTTAATAAGAGAAGCCCACCGAAAGCGGACAACACAGCTAGTCGGTTTTCACTAATTTTGTATATTTTTATTTTTATTTAGATCTCATAAAAAATAATTCAATCTAGAAGAGGCCGCCACACTCGGGCCCTTTGTTAGGTATTGTATGTGAGGTTCCTATTTGAAAAAACTAAATATCAATGATAGAAGCCCACCGAAAGCGGGCAACACAGCTAGTCGGTTTTCACTAATTTTGTATATTTTTATTTTTAATAAGAGAAGCCCACCGAAAGCGGACAACACAGCTAGTCGGTTTTCACTAATTTTGTATATTTTTATTTTTAATAAGAGAAGCCCACCGAAAGCGGACAACACAGCTAGTCGGTTTTCACTAATTTTGTATATTTTTACTTTTATTTAGATCTCATAAAAAATAATTCAATCTAGAAGAGGCCGCCACGCTCGGGCCCTTTGTTAGGTATTGTATGTGAGGTTCCTATTTGAAAAAACTAAACATCATTGGAAGAAGTCCACCAAAAGCGGGCAACAGGGGTATCCAGGAGGTCGAAATTTGTCTGACTAGTGCCCACCGAAGACGGGCGACGCAGCTAGTTTAAATGAAAAAATACGAGAAACAAGTCATCCAATTGAATGAAAAAGATTTAGATACAAACTGCATGAATATTCCTATGCTTTAGTGGATTAGCCTATACTCAGGTTTGTAATCCAGATGCTAAGCTATGCTACGAAGACCTATCTACCTATTAACCATCCAACAAACTTGTCCTGACTTGCATACTGACCCTTGCACGAGTCAAGCAGAGAGAGCGAAATCAATTTGTCTACTTTATTATTTGTCTTTAAATATTTCATTTATTTATTTTATTCAATTAAAAAAATAAATGCACTTATCGCCTAGAAACAAACTTCGGACCACCTCTATATATAAAAATATTTTGTTATATCCCCACACTAGCTCCTAATGAATACATTTTTATAAAATCACAATTACGTTTATATAAATTATAATAAAAAGTAATTTTTTTCTGGAGGCATTTATATTTCTAATATTTAAAATAATAAACCAAGTATTAATGAACGTGGAGAGATGAAATGTACCTCAAATGCCCTTAAAGTTTAGAAGAAACGGGAATTTTTACTGGAGCCCAGACAGGACGCGTCCGCTCCACACGACGCCATGGTTCAAATGAAGGTTGGCATTTTTAACACGGAAGGTGCTTCCTCTATCACTGCCCCCACTCTACTGAAGCCTCTTTGACTTTGCTATTAATTATAAAGGAATCTTTTCTCATTGACTTAGCATGTAGACTCGAATTCAAGCTGCCCTATGAGATTAGATAGCCAATGGCGTAACACCTTCAGGCTAGAGAGTGGGGGCTGAGAGAAGGGGGTGGGGGACGGGATCCTATACTAATAGATAATTGGCAACGATCCAAATTATTTCAATTAAAAAGAATATAAATTATTAAAAAATAATTTTAAATGGTAAATTAAAAAACATTTTAATTTAAAGAGAAAGTAAAAATCATATCTCTTAAAAAAATACATTTGAACAAATAACCAATTTTTACCTTCTCGAAATGGTTGCTATGGTAACAAAATATAAATATTTTTCAATGTTTATAAATTTTACATTTTTAATCCTAATATAGGCCTCTGCCGGAACTTAAATATATGTGCACCAAAAAATCAGGTGTTTCCTAACAAAACTTTGAATTATGGAAGGTAAGAGAAAGTTGTGTAGCTATGGGGCCTCATATCTAAGTCTAAGCATATTTTTATAATATTTTTATGTATTTGTGTGTAAATGTGGAGGGGAGGGGAGGTGTGTATGTGTTACTAGACTATGAAATACATGAAATACTGTACTTACACGCCGGAGTAGTGAAGGTCACTGTAAACTCCTTGCAGTATTTGAATTCAGCTCCAAATCCCAATTGCACTCGAGAAAAACAAATCTGCAAAAGAAAAAATCTTTTAGAATCTCTCTCTATTATCAAAAGATAACAAAAGAATTTGGAAAGAAAATTTCTATTTAAATCAAATGAAAAAGATATTTAGATTGATATTTCAAGTAAAAAATTTGGGCAAAAAAAAAATAAATGTCTTAAATAATTAATGAAGGAATAATCTAAGAGAGTTGTTAAAGTGGAGGATTAATTTCATGTTTCAATTCGAAAAAATATTAAGAATAATAATGATTATTATAAAATGTGATAAATATTATACATTATTTCTTGTTATACGGATCACAGGTTCGCTTCACGTCCTGAGCAATGAAATTTTTCTAATCATATTGGCCATCAATTAATATAGGCATTAAAAAAAAATATTTTCCTGATATAATAATCCGATATTTGGGGAAGGGTAGAGGGCTGGTCAAGTCTTCCAATGCCAGAAAGAAATCAAAAGCCTTCACTTGGAAATTCAAGGTATTAAAAAATATTTAACTTGCTAGAGCTGTGTCTAAAAAATAAAGTTTCACTTTAAAAAAATGGAATTTTTTGCAATCAACGCTCAAATAGACTGTAAATAAGCCAAGTTTAAGAGAGCAAATTTGTGAGATGCGTTTGTGTTTGATCGGGTAAAAATTGCGCCCCTTGGAGTCGAACCAGGACCGGGGCGCAATTTTTGCCCAATCAAACAAAATTCATCTCGCAAATTTGCATAAAAAATATTTATTTTAAATTTTAGTTAATAAGATTGTTATTTTCAACCCTTAAACCGCCCCTCCATAAATAAATAAGAGAAAGGGAAAATATTAACAAAGATATAAGCTAAAAAAATTTTAATGTCTAAATAAAGAAAAAAAAAGTATTTTTTTTATAGAGAATAGTATATTTCCCCCTCCTTATCCTCCCCCTGTCCCTGATGACATATATAAAATATAAAATACTTAATAATTTATTCAATACTCAAAAAACTCGGAGATAAGTTTAAAATCGGATTTTTTATAATTTTTTTTATTAATTAGGCCTACCTTTAATAGTAAGATGCTCCAAGGGGTGAGAAGGCCGTTGATATGATCGGGGTGACTTGTATTATTATTCACTTTAAAATAAATCCACGCACTATAGTAAGAGAGAGGAGAGCTGCGCGCCTGGCAGGCTACAACCCGACTGACTGTGAATCACTCTCTCTTGAAAAGGAATAAAAATAAATAAATATTACAATTCCCATTCGAATAAAAAACAAAACAATCATCTTAGATTATTTTTAGATAGAAAAAAATTTCAAAAGACGATTTAAAATATTACAAATTCTTTCTTAAATATTTCCGATCATAAACTTTAAATATAAAAAATATTAGCCTGACCAGGCTAGAACTCGACTGAGTCACTCTCTCTTGAAAAGGAAATAAAATAAATAAATATTACAATTCCCATTTGAATAAAAACAAAAAAAATACTTTTTACTCCAATCTTAGATTATTTATAGATAGAAAAAATATCAAAAGACGATTTAAAATATTACTAATTCTCTCAAATATTTCCACCCTCTAACCAAGGGCGTCCGCAGGATTTTTTGGAGGGGGGCAAGGATTTTTTGCAGGGGGGGGGGGGGGCAAGTCACTTCCAGATAAGTTAAAAAAAACGTATTTTGATATTAATAATGTTATACATCTCTTAGTATTTAAAGCTTTCTCACCGCGGCAAGGTGGATGTTTACTGTGAAACGTTTTTTTGTATTTTTTTTTGTTTTATACATTTTTTGTATCATTTTAATTTCTCCAGGGGGGCAAGTGCCTGGTTGCCCCCCTCGCGGACGCCCATGCCTCTAACCGACCATAATCAACCCTTTAATAAATTAATCACACTTTTACAAAATATATTTATTTTATAATAGCCAAAGTAGTGAAAACCAATGGATTAAAAAAATATGCTGTGACTGGTCGCACAGCACACTACTTTCTCTTACCTTATGTAAGAGAAAGTAGTGTTCTGTGCTTGTCACACCAGAGCGTTTCGAGTATATTTAATTTCCATCGATATATTAAAATTTAACATTTTTTTTTTTTTTTTTTTTTAAAAACACTTTTTCTAATTCACGCTCACACACACATTCACACTGTCTTTTCGGCAACTCAGGCCATATAAGACTTTTAACGATATCCTTTATTGATTAATATACATATATGGGGTCCAGAGGCATTCTTATTTAAGCCATTTGGTATCCAAATGGCTTAAATAAAATCATCGGACTGCCTGGGGTCCGAACCCGCGACGTTTGGTATACGAGGTTAGCACGCTAACCCCTACTCCAAGCTCCGAGGTTAAAATTCAACATGTACAATTTATAAGTATGTGAAAATATTTATATTTTGTTACCATGGCAACCATTTCTTCTATCTTTCCTATGAAGTACAAGATTAAAGTGGTCTACAAGATATTTCAATGGAAAAATGAGAATATACATTTGAAAGATCATCTAAAAAATAATTGATTTATGAATTTTAATCAAAATCGTTAGAGCGAATTTTAAGGAAATCGTAAAAAACTGAAAAAGTACATCAGTAAAGTACTAGTACTTTTTGGTCGATTTTGTTCAAAAGCTTATTTTCACGCCCTAGGTGGGTGCTAACTTTAATAAAATTTAAAAAAAAATAAAATTTCAACCTCCTAGCTCAATTCATCCATGCTTTAAATTGAACCCAGACACACACAAGTTATAATTTTCTAGAACTAATGAGGCCATACAAAGCGAAATTAAAAGTTCAGAGTTTATCCTAGTATAAAAAAAATCATTTCAAATTTTTATTTCATCATTTCTATATACTTCAATAATTTTATTTTATATGATGTTTACTTTCTCTTATCTCTATATATGTTAATATATAAAGAGAGAAAGTATTGGTTTCATGTCAAAAATTCGATGTCGGGATTTTGATGGATATACACGTTTTGAGGTCCCCTGAATCTCAACAAAGTAGTTTTAGCGACATGGTCTGTCTGTCGATGTGTCGCACATGACACAAAATCGGCCAAAGAGTACTAATACTTTACTGATGTACTTTTTCAGTTTTTTTTTCCAAAATTCGCTATAACTATTTTGATTAAAATTCAAAAATCAATTATTTTTAAGGTGCTTTTTCAAATGTATATTCTCATTTTGCTCTCAAAATTGTTTGAAGACCACTTTACTCTTGTACTTCATAGGAAAGATAGAAGAAATGGTTCCCATCATAGGCGCCGGAACTGGGCGGGGGCAAGGGTACATTGCCCCTCCCCTGGCATCCTTTAGGGGGGACAGAGGGGGGCAAAATTTCTTCTTTTTATTTCATTTCTTTTTAAAAATGATATATTTTTACTTTTGAAAAATAAAATCTTTTTTTTTTTTTTTTTTTTTTTAAGGTCTTTTTCGGCATCTAAGGCCATTTAGACCCCATCCCTATTTATTTCAAATGATTTGTAGTCAAATCAAATGAAATAAATTTTTCTCGCTTGGGATGGGAAGCGAACCCGGGACTCCGGTGCGAGAAGCTAATGTCTTCTCACTGAGCCACGGCTCCCGGGCAAATAAAATCTTCTAAATTAAAAAAAATTAAAAGAGTAAGAAATTCATTTTTTTACAAATTTTTTCCAAAAATTTTTGATAATATCACTAGCAAATTTTTTAAAATTTTAATTTTATTAAAATTGTGATTTTATTAAAGATTTTTAAAGTTTTATAGTAGATTTGTTTTTGTTTTATACCATTTGAACATATTAAATTATTTTAATTTTCTAAAAAAAATTTTTTGCCCCCCCCTGATTCAAATTTGTTCCGGCGCCCCTGGTTCCCATGATAACAAAATATAAAAAATATTTTCCCATGTTTATCTTGAATTCTAATATATCGGCGGAAACTAAATATATGTCGACATAAAAAATCTGGTTTGACAAGCACTCTTACCTTCGGTAATCGAAAGTTGCAGGTTGTGCGACCAGTCACACCGGATTTTTTAAAAAGATTTGGTTTCGGTAATCTACCTATTTAGCTGAGTAGACCCCTATTCCAAAATAAGAGTAGTCTGCTAATAAAAATAAATGTGGTATAAATTAATGATTAGCAAATAGAATACGTTTTTGCCCCCAGATGTGGTAAGATTAAAAATATTAGACTACGACTCTCTTGCGAGAATGGTTATAGTTATGCGACTAACCATTACTAAAATTCGTTTATTTGTGTTGGCGCCCGCATTAAAACGAATCTGAATTTTCATTTTAAACCTATATAAATATAGAGGGAATAAAATAAAATATTATTAAAAAGCTAGCGTAGTTTCAAAATCAAAAGGTAGAAGAATATTTTTCAGGGCTCTTTCCCCCGTTCCTCCCCTCCTCTCTTTCGCTCTCTTTCTTTCCCCTAATGCAAAAGCGCCATGCAATCCTTGGGGCTAATGGCGAATGCGATAAACGGGGGCAGCCACCACGGTAATTAGAAGAAAATTTTGTTACAATTACTTCATGTTTGGGATAATGGAGTTTTAAATTTGTTAATAGTTTTAATTATCAAAGTTGAATCTTGAGGAAAAGACCTCAGGAAAAAAAAATACTCTAATACGTTTACACTTTCGAAATGTCTATTAACCTTGGCATAAAAATGAGGGTCATTTTTTTCCTAATAGATTTTTAATTTAACTAAATAAAAAACTTCCGGTATAAATATAATACTGTAGGCTTATATTGATTTAGATTTTTTAAGTCTATTGTATTTTATTAATTAATAACTTTTAAAACCGTGATTGGACTATATTAATTATATCTTTGTTTAAAATATAATCATTAAACCAGTGTAAGATTTATTTTTTCGCTAGAACCCCTGAACAGAAATGTATGAAATTTTGCAAAATTATTTTGCGAGAGAGTTATTTGACTTTTCATTCTTAGAGAAGAGAAGACATAAAACATGGATGGCCCTTTCGGTTTCCGCATTTTTGTAAATATATTTAATTGAAGAGGGTATATAGCTGATGTTCTTATTTGAAGAAGGAGAAAAAAAATGACCGATCTAGCTAGTTCAATTTTATTCAATAAAAAGGGCCGACGTTTCGGCCGCATATGGGACCATTCTCAGGCCCCAAAATTCGAATACAATTATTTATCCTCACCAAGTTGTTTTGGGTATACAGTATATAATTGTGTATAACAAAACCATGATAATGCTTAAAATTATTAATTTTCATACCATCAGGGGTGTATATAGAAATTTTTCGGGGGGGGGGGGCCCGAACTTATTTTTAAATATCCCCCATATACAAAAATATTTTTAAAATACCGGATATACCTGAGCCACGAGGGACCCGGGAATTTCTGAGGGCCTTCCCCCCCCTTATATACGCCCATTCATACCATGAACAGACAGTGAAAGAGCATTAAGCATTAACATGATTGAGCTGCATACAATTATGTAAGCCCAATACAATTTGGTGAGGATAAATAATTGTTTCTTCCATGACGGAAATTTCGGCCCTGAGAATGGTCCCAAATGCGACCGATACGTCTGCTCTGATTGTTTGGAAAAAAAATCGAAATAAGTCTAGCTGCATCACTCATTTTTACTCCTTCAAATGCTATATATTTGTAACCCCTGAGCAGAAATGAATTAAACTTTGCTTAATTATATGAATTAGGTATGGAATTTAATTTGTTTTATAAATTATCTATTGCTATTTCATAACACAATTTATAAAAAAAATAAATTAATCTTAGAAAAAATGTGATATCACCGGGTATCGAACTCTAATAATAATATTTTCCCTCTTACTTGAATGCTAAACCACTTTTTACTTTTTAGTAAAATAATTATGAAAAATGTCATCATTCCGAGATGTGAATTAATAAATCAGATTTAAACTGTCAATCGGACGTTGAAATTAAGAGAAAATACAAATACTTGGTCATAAAAGTGTCCAGCATGAAAAATAAGAAATAGGGTGGGTATTACCCTTGTGATACTTCCAAAACAAAAGGAGAGTGCATATGAGCATCTCCTCATTATATCATTGAAACAAAAAAACCTTGTGTATCATGAGAAGATATCATCTGAGTTCTACTTGAATTTAATTCTCCTATTAAAGCATAATGTTTCAACTAGAGCCAACGGTTACCAGTTATAAAATTAATTAACATCTCTTCTATTATAATTTTTTGAACTTGACGATATGAGGTTTCTTTATTGACTTTGGTCTTAATTTCTACAAACTCTGAACAGAACTGAATAAAATTAGCTTGGAATGCAGTATTATTTTTTTAATGATAATTTCATAAATTTCTTTCTGGAATAGAATACAGGATAAGTCTACAAAATCGTGATTTATATACGATCTTGCATATACCGTATAAATAAAATCCCTTTTCTGCTTTCCTTTTATAAAGATTCTTTATTTAAATATAAATCGTTTATTCGGAATTGAAATTTTTTTACAATATATCCAAATTTATGCCTGTCTCTCGAGTAATTGAACGATAAAAGAACAAAATATAGTCGTGATATATAAATACCAGAATCAATCATCCATGCTCTCTTAAAAATGGCTTTTTTATAGACCAATAGTCGTCAAACCAAATGTTTTTATCATTATATATATATATGTATATCGACGGTATCAATTGGTCATTAATAAACTTTTTATACTATTGTAAAAAAAAGTGATTTCAATTTAAAATAAATATCAAACTTGCTGATTTTCCTATTTTTTACTTTCTCTCCTATGTATATATGTAATATATATATAGAAAATATTGTTCATTCAAAATTCGATGTCGAGATTTTGATGGATCTTCACGTTTTGTCTCCTGAATCCAAAAGTGGTTTTGCGACATGGTCTTCTGTGGGTGGGTGTGGGGTGTGTGTGTGTGTTCAATTTTAAGCATGAAGGAATTGAGCTAGGAGGTTGAAATTTTATATTTAAGTTAAACACCCCCGGACCGAAAAATAAGCTTTTAATCAAAATCGGCCAAAGATTACTAGTACTTTACTGATGTACTTTTTCAGTTTTTTTCGATTTTCTCAAAATTCGCTCTAACGATTTTGATTAAAATTCAAAAATCAATTATTTTTAGATACTCTTTTAAATGTATATTCTCGTTTTGCCCTCAAAATTGTTTGAAGCACACTTTACTCTTGTACTTCATAGAAAAGATACAGTAGAAGAAATGGTTGCCATGGTAACAAAATATAAATATTTTCCCATACTTATAAATTTTCATCAAATTCAAATATTCCCTACTCCGGAACTAAATACATGTCACACAAAATCTGTGACACACACACAACTTTCGATTACCGAACGTAAAGTTGGTCCATTCCATTCTAGTATTGTTTAAAATACGATAGAAGGAGTTTTGGAAGAAATATTATCCACCCTCAAATCAAAATTTTGAATAATTTGTTTATTTTAAATAAAATTTCTTAGAAACAGACGCCATATTTTAATAAATTTTTGATCAAGCTATAAGATTAGATTAAATTCTCATTCATTTTTATTTTATTTCCAAAAATCTTTTTATATTTTCTACAATATAATTTCAAGTCGAGTTACCCCTTTTTTCTCGCTAAGATTACTTCAATATATTTTACTTGGTTCTGACAAGGGGATAAGAAAGGAAGATCCTCAACAAAATAAAGAAATCTGCTGGGAAACGTTCTACGAGAAAATCCATGTCTCTTAGGTTAATTCATTTGAGCTTGTTGGCCTTGATTACGATTCTGACAAAGCTCCCTTCCTTCTGTTTCAAGATGGCTTTTTTAAAGCCTTTTAACGAGGAAATGGCTAGGATTACTTTCATGTATGTTAGATGGAAATTTTACGTTAGAGAATTTTTTTTTTATTTAAAAATTGATTAATGACCTATTTAATTCGTGATAAAAGGTTTGTTTTATCATCGCTCTGAGGAAATGCATTAAAAACTTCCTCAATTAAATGATTTCACCTTCGGCCAAACTATAGAAAAAATCATATATTCATAATATAGGCCATATATATTAAAATATTATCTTATTTATCTTCTATATTCAAAAGTCAAGTCGATCTTTAGTTTATTATAACTAACTTATTTTATAAAAAAAAAAATATCGGAAAGTTTATACAAAAAACAAAAAAACAAAATGAAAATCTCATAAATAAGTTGTAGAACTCCTTTAGATAACTTTTGTGATAGAGTTTTGATAAAAAAAAAAAATATAAATAAAGTTACGGAAAGTATAGATAGTAATTTTTAAGTGGAAACTCGTAGTCTACTATAATATTTTTAGAATATTTATTGGTAAGTTAGTAATAATTAAGATCAAATTGTATTAGTAAGGCCACGAAAAAATTTATTTAAAAATCAACAAAAAATAAAATAAACTAGGTAGAGCTTTGTGGATTTTTTTTCAATCATGGCTCAAATCTATATATGTAAAAATGAAATGGGAAAAATGTATGTATGTATATGTTCTATAGAAATCCACAATTTTCAATGAATCTATTTGAAATTAAGTACACATGTGGACCGTTTATTTTGAAAGTGATGTAAGTCCAATTTTTATAAAATCTGTGATATCACATAATTTATGCTTAATTTAATGTAAACTTTCTATGTATAACTAGCTAGTGGTAAATTCCTTAAAAAATTCCCATGTTTTGTACAATTGAAAATTGGTCGGTAAAAGAAGTTGCGAATTCGTTGATTATAAAAGTGGTGTAAGTCCATTTGCAGTAATGTTATTATATATTAGTTTAGTCAAATTCGCCTAAAACAAATTTATATATCTAAATTAGATATTGATAAAGCGGTAGAAACAGTCACCGACTTCATATCATTTGTCTAGATTTTTAAATTAACAGATATGCAAACCTTTCATTTTCTCGAAACATTAGAAAATGGACTTACACCACTTTCAAAATAAACAGTCCATATAGTACATTAACCAGGGAGTAACGTAGTAATAATTTGAATCTCTTAAATATTTTGGGAAATTAATTATAATCAAATTTCTTCAATATGGGAACACAAAATCTAAAAGTTGGCTTGGAAATTATAGAGCGTCATTTGTGCCCAGCGACCAGCTTTCTGGGTATACGACATGGAGCTGTAGGAGGAGCTACACAGCAGTTGAAGAAAAGAAGAGACCACGCATACTGACCCTTTAAACAGTCATGAATAGACCCTTTTGTCCTGTGCCCTCGCTTGAATTCAAGATCCTTCCTTAACATCTTGCATTGCAACAAGAAATATCCCAAATTGGCAATAAACTTGCCCTCCGTAGGCGATAGCAAAAATAAAACAAAATTTAAACTAAACATCATTGACTCTAGTTGAAACATAATTTGATCAGGTAAATTAAATTAAAAACACAAGTTTATATGTTTCAATATGTTATTAGAAAAAAAAAAAAAATTATTTCCTCTTGGCTGAATCCTTGTCTATTTAATTACCTAAGTATATAGCCACTACACAACTACATAAATAATAATAAGTAATTAACTGAAACATGATTATTTGAATTTCCCTATTAGTTCTTTTAGTTCAAGCTCTGTCTAAAAGTGCTTAAAGTACGAAAAATTGGGAGAGATAAAAATGAATGATAATTTTAAAATCATAAGTAAACTAGCTATCTGTATCTAAGATATCTAAAAGACCAATCTCGCTACCCTGACTACCTCTATCAATTCACCTAAGAAAAAAAGAACGATTTATGACCCCGACACAATCTATCATCTTTTTCTTGATAGAATATTTACTTATTTCCTATTGAAGAGACTTAATAATATTTGTTCAGCTACAGTATCTTTAAGAAAGAAATGTTCTGATTTCAACCATTTCGGTTCATTTAATGAAGATAAGACAATAAATTTGATCCTTAAAATAAATGGAAAGGCATTCAGAGTCTTTTATTCTCTTGCCTTCATATCTAACAACATCCGGAGAACCACTTAGGTTTTTTTTTTTTATTTCCTCTAATTAGATTTCGAACTCACCTTTTGTTTTTATTTTTTTGTGGAAATGAAAGAATTTTTAGATAAAAAAAAAATAGATTCATTTCGTCATGAACACTAGAAATAGGTCCATGAAGGGCAAAAAGGGTCATTTACACCCCAACTCAGACTCAAATAGCGAATGAGGATTGTAGCTTTCTGGAAACCTCACACTTTGAAATTTCAAAGAGGAAAGCAAAAGAGAGAGAGAGGGAGAAGGGGATGAGGGGAGGCAAAGTGAGGGAGTATAACGGACAGGATAAAGGAATGGGAAGAAGGTATAGAATGTGCCATAAATGGCAAAGCCCGTGGTCAACGGACACACAAACATACAAACACAAGAGAGCCAAACAAATTTACGTTAACATCTAGAGACTGAGATCGTTATGGAGGGTTTCCAGTAAATCTGAAGACCTTGCATGCAAGCAGGCATTTGTAGAGTGCTGGGGATCCAGTTGAAGGGCGGATTCAACCCCCCAAATATATATAGCATAAAGCGAGTGACCATCCTAAATCCTTTCATATCCTCCAGCAGGGACGTTCCCACTCTTAAAGGGTTTACTCGGCTAAAACCCGACAATTTCCTATTTAGAATAATTAAAGTCCCAGTTTGTATGTGTCCTGCTGTGGTTACAAATGGCCCAAGCTGGTCACACTCGGTTATAGGTTTTACTTTGCAACAATAAGTCACTTTATTGATAAAGTTATCTACTATACAGTGTAAAAGATATAAGTTCGTAAACAGAATTACGAAATGCAGTTGAACAAAAAAAAAAAAATAATTAACTTTATCTAAAGATTTTAATTAAAAGATTTTTATGTTAAGGGATGAATAATAATAAGTTTTTTTTAAACATAGAATCCCTGAGATAAAATCATTCATTTATTTAACTTCAAACAAGACAATAATTTTGATAGAAAGAAGGTTTTCGCAATCTTCGATACTTTCTTCCGTATTGTTTGTGAAATAATTCAATAAATAAATGATTTATGAGACCAAAGGGAAATCAAATTATCATATGTAGTTGGATATATTAAAAAATTGTGAAGTAGACTAAATAAAAATTTTCATCCACACACAATATTTCGACTAGAGCCTCTCGGTTGATAGTTTAAATTTAAATACAAATTCTTAATTTCGTTTAAATATTTGTATAAGATACAACGTTTCGGCTGATTCTGAGGTCTTATTCAAATATGAAATCAGATACAATCACAAAGCGTCTTATATATTTAGTGAACCCGCTGGGAGGATGCTTTGTGAATGTATCTGAATTATAACTGAAGATGAGTGGACGAAACGTTGTTTCTTGTACAAATAAATCAATCTTTATCTGAAATCAAGAATTTTTATTAAATAACCACAACTGTGAAAGCTTTAACTCTCAAAAATTGTAAATCTTTGATTTGTAATTAATTAATGTATTATAGCAATTCCAAAAAAAAAAGAATGACAAATTCGAACTCTACATGAAAAATAAAATATTATGCGAAAAATAACAAATTCGTATAAAAAAAATTATAACTTTCTAGTACCGATAACAAATAAGAATTCGATTATAACATTAATAAATAATCCATCTTTGCGACAGTGGTAAGAATCTTAGAGTTAGCATTAAGATATAGAAAAAAATCCCAGCCATTGGTCGAGTAACTCGTGGTTGCCATTTACTCAAACAATGTGAGCCCCTGAGTGAAATATAAAATATGTGGACAATTAAAGTTAAAACACAAGTTTATATGTTTCAAAATAATACATTGAAACATATAATCTTGTGTTTTAACTTAATTTACCATATTAAACCATAATGTTTCAACTAGAGCCAACGGTTATCAATTTAAATTTAATAAACCAAAATCACTTTTGCTTGTTTATAATTTATGATCGTTTAAACAGTTTATATTAAAATGACTCGCTAATTAAGTAATCTATAAAAAAATAACTAGTAAAGAGAAAAAAGTGGAACCACATCTGATAGAAGCTATAAGAATATAAAAAAATTATAGTTAAATAAAATTAGCTAAATAAAATAATTGGCATTCAATATATTGATATAAATAAAATTAAAATAATATTTTTATTTGTTCGTATGTTAGGTAATAAACAAGATTTAATTTAAATTTTTCCATAAATCATTTCGACTGCGAAAAAATGAGTCATATAAAATTTGGGGGCAACCAAATAGCACATAACTTTCGATTATTTCGAAACTATGAGAAATTTGTGCACTGTGCCTTCAGTCACACCGAATTTTTAATTAAGTGGTTTGAAAATAATGTCTGTTTTAGAGTTTAATATATTAAATACATAGAATATAATATCTACCCTTTGATACTATTTTAAATTTATAAAAATTTCTTTAATTTTAAAATAAAAATTAATTCCATCCCATTTGAAGTTATACTTTCCATTTTTTTTATATTTCAGTCATGGAGATTTAATTTGTTAAAATTGTCCTTGTTTGTTTAAACGAGTGTAAAAATTTTATTTTCAGCAAGTGTCAGAGAAAAAGAGAATGAGTGTTTTTTTCTTTTATTTTTTATTTTTTATATGTCAGAATCCTTTAGTTAGTTTGATAAATTTTTTTTCTCATATAAAAATGAAAACTTTACACTTATTGCTTGTTTCCACCTGATATGTGAGATGGATATAATAAGGAAATAAAATAAAAAAAGAAAGAGGAAACGGCGGTTGAATTGTCCCATTTTGACTTCAGGATCTTTATCAGCCATTACCCCCCACCACTTGCCACACTCACACCCTTTAACGATATTATCCACGCCATGCAAAAAATACATAAGCTAACCAACAACCCCCAACTGTCTATGTTTACATTTATTTAACTATAATTTTCATATGTCGTGACAAAACACTGTTCTATATTTTTACATGTGACATAAAAACCCTATTTACGCCCACATGTTACACGGGAGCAAAATTTAGAAGGGCAAAAAAAGTTAGTTGGTTCAAGATGTCGCGAGTTAATTTAAGGAAAGAGGCTTCGAATTTTTTATTAACTTTTAACCCCAATTAAATATTATTTTTTCCCAGTCTCTTCGGGATATAGATTTTTAACGATAGAGATTATTTAGATAGGATATAATTTTGGCGTCCAGGCTCATTTATTTATATCATTTGATATTTAAATAAATAATCATCGAACTACTTGGGATCCGAACCCGCGCCCTTTGGCTTTAAGAATATCAAATGATGGTCTCTAACCTCTCGGCCACAATGTTGGGAAGGATAGGGGGCGGATTGCAGATATTTTCAAAAAAGCGGGACATTTTTAAAAGTCGGCGGGACATTCCTCCAAAATGTGGGACTGTCCCGCCAATATCGGCACGTGTGGTCACCTTACTAAACACCTAACTCCACTCAAGTTCTCTCACTAATTTCTATAGGTGCGAAATTCTAATTAAATTCTAACGAGAATTGTTAAATTTCTATGAAGGTCAGACCTTTAGCTATTAATACCTGTTAGCTAGAAGAATTTTTTATTATTTCTAGATAAATATTAAGAGTAGGAACTGACCGAAGTTCCGGTTTCGGCCAAAAACCAGCCAAAACTTTCGGGCGGCCGAAACCTGAGTTTGAAAACATGAGATGAGACTCGCACACAAAAAAAAAAAATAATAAAAAAAAAACGTCGAATGAGGGGAAAATGATATGAATTTTGTATAGGAAATACAAGTTTCGGTTTAGGTTTCGGCCGTAATTAAGCTTGAGGTTCGGTTGAAAATCTTGTTTCGATCGGACCCTAATTACTAGAGACATGGGATCAGAAAAATAATTTCATCTGAGTTCATTTAGATCTTGTCCCGATTTTTCTAAATTGGAAGCCATTATAATTTAGAGAAATTTCATTGCTCGAGACGAGAAGAGGCTTCTTGTATAAGAAATGAGATCTCTGCGCTAGTGTTCAGGCGCTTCTTGATCTTTGAATTTGTCTTAAAAAAAAAAAAAAAAAAAAAAAAAAAAAAAAAATTTATTTCAAGATATAGGCTACTTTATAAAAAGACAGATTAAAATTAATCTCTTTGAGATTTATCTTTTCTGAAGTCAAAATTCGTTCTTCATTTCTCTTCTTTTGCTTTTCTATTTAAATTAATTCTACTTTTTAAATAGTAGGTACTATAAAATTTTTAAAATTAAAGAAATTATTTATTAAATATTCAATTATTTCGTTGTATAGTTGAATTTCAATTGGCTTTAAAATATTCAAATATGGAAAAATTAAATCATCATTTTTTTTTATTCCTCTTTTTGTGTTCGGTAAAAAAAAAAATTTACTTTTTTAAAGGGCAGGAAAAAAGGGAAAAAAAAGTCCGATCGATAGGGTTTTCATTTTTCATTTTGCTTTGGTCCCTTCCTTAATGATCGCCGAGTTTAAAGTTCAAAGCGACCACACGGAATTGCTTAAAGTCCCCCCCCCTCCCTCTCCTTCTCTCTCTCTCAAAAGGCCCCGAAATCGCCCAAAGCATTTCATACCCAATCTCCAATACAGGTATTGTAATCGTATTTTCACATATTGATCCATATTATTAAACAGCCCTATTGGGAGGTTCATTATAAAATAAAAGGAATAATGAAAACCAATTCACCGATTCTTTTATTGTAAAATTTTCTTTTGAAGTTTTCATTATCTATCTACTTTTTAGAGTTGAAATTTAATATCTGTTACTTTCTTGAATGTATGAAAAGGTATCATTCAATATCTATAGTTTCAACTGTCCAACTGCGTATGATTATTTAAAAATCTGGTGTGACTGGTCGCACCAGATATTTTATGTGTCGAGATATATTTAGTTTCCACCGATATATTAAAATTCAAGAGGTAAAATTCATAAACACGGGAAAATATTTATATTTTGTTACCATTTATCCTCTTTCCTATGAAGTACAAGAGTAAAGTGTGCTTCAAACAATTTTGAGAGTGAAAGAGCATCTAAAAAATTATTGATTTTTGAATTTTAATCAAAATCGTTAGAGCGAATTTTGAAAAAATCAAAAAAAAAAACTGAAAAAAACCA
Organism: Euborellia annulipes; assembly: GCA_023213315.1. Classification (NCBI taxonomy): domain Eukaryota; kingdom Metazoa; phylum Arthropoda; class Insecta; order Dermaptera; family Anisolabididae; genus Euborellia; species Euborellia annulipes. Next base: position 13,274 of record JAKCPI010004445.1, on the reverse strand, counting down.
TCAGTAATGTACTAGTACTTTTTAGTCAAAAGCTTCGTTTCAAGCTAACTTATATATGGACCATGTTATGCATTAGTGTGTGTCAAGCGCTAAAAAATTAAAAAATTAAAAATTGAGTTAATCACGGAATATTGTTTTAAATGCTATATTTAATAGTATTTTTAATGAAATATGTCCTAAAAAAATTTATATTTAATGTTACTTGCACAATTGACAAAAAAAATTATATATAATCCAATAAAAACAAAAAACTTTAATGTTAATTTTCTCAAATCTCGGTAACTGGCGCTTGATACACTAATGCGTAACAGGGTCCATATAAATTTCAACCTCCTAGCTCATTTCGTTCTTGAGATATTTTGTTCACAGACAGACACACACACACATAAAGAGACAGATCATGTTGCGAAACTAATTTTTCGAACGAAGTTCTTTAACGCGGCTTACGCAGGGTGAATTGGGAGAAAATGTAACGTAACAAAAACGCGTTCCTAACAAAAATGCGTTCCCAGCGCCCGAGGGACGGCGGAGGAAGGCGAGATTAGCCGAAGCCTTGGCGAGGCCACGCCCACCTTCTCCTCTTTATATCCTTCTTACCGTAGGCGGGAAATTGCTCGCCTTCGGCCTTCTTTATTTGTGGCGCCAACTGTACGTACGTAAAGAAATTTCATTTCAATGAATAAAATACAGTGATTACTAAAGGTCTCGAGGACTGGTAAGAAAATTTTTGTGGGGCACAGTTGGGCCAAAATAGTTCTAAATCATCATTTGGCAAGATTAATACTATTAATATACTATACTAATATTATTATCTCTAAAATTAAATAAATTAGAACAGAGATATATTTGTTTTCCGCTCATTTCATTCTTTAATCCATAATTATACATTGACATGTGTATGATAAGTAGATAATAATAATAATATCGAATATTAATTTATGAAAATATCGAAATGGTTTTGCTTATTTTGAGGGCTGCCAGGCAGACAGGCGTGTCTCTCTCCCTCTTTCCCTTTTTCCCTCTCTCCGTGTATATTTGTATATAGGCCTAAATATAATTTGATTTTTATCAGATCCTGTGGCAACGTTTATTTTCCCTCGTCAAATGATGAAATTTTAATGAAAGCCCTTTATCTATTCTGTCCTAGATTCAAAAAGTCCCAAGAACGCCCCATTCCCTTTTTTTTTCACCCTCATTTAATTTCAATAATCGTATTCTATAATGAAAACTTTATATACACCGTCACGCTTCTGTCAATAAATTCAATATTTAATTTATTGACTATCGTTTGATATAGAAATGTGTCAAAAGAAGATCAGTATTTATAAAATTTTATAGAAAAATAATTTTTTCTGCCATTTGATTTAATAAATCATACTCGTATTATTTATAATTGAATTAAATAAAGTGGATGGAGTTTTTTTTATCCGTAAATAAGTCAATTACTAAATCATTGCTTTTAATTATTTTTGCTTGAAATATGAGATAAAAAAATTTAAATATTAGGTAAATTAAAATCAATTTTCCTAAAAAAAATAAATAAATAAAGTTATAGAAAGTCAAAGAGCTGATTAGTTAAGTTAAAAAAAATTGAACTTTGTTTCCTGAGTAGATATTCTTTTATTCCAATGATATATGACAGTTTAGTAATCAAATTAATAAGCTGGTTCTAGAAGAAGGGAAGAGACAACGTTGAAAACCATTAACCGAAAAACCGAAATGTCAACAGAGTATTTATAAATATATTTATTTTTGGCTGACGGTCCTTAGAATTAAAATTGATGAAAGAGTTTAATAAGCTAGTGCTGTTATACAAATCAACTTAACTAAATATAATGTATTTTTACCCTCTCGTTATCTATTCATGTTAATATCTAGAGAAAAAGTAATTACAGATGTCAAAAATTCAATGACCAGATTTGATAGAAATGTGCAGTTTTAGTGTAAAATAATTGTCTGTGTATATATGTGTTCAAAATGAAGCATGAAAGAAATAAGCAACGAAGTTGAAATTTTATAATTAAATATTTACTAAATTCATATATCCGAAAAAATAAGGGTGTGCCGTCGGGAGTCGAACAACGGATCCACCGATTTGCGCTCAGTGTGCCCTTACCACTAGACCACAGCACTGCATTCGGATATATGAAGTTCATATATGAACTCAATTGGAAAGCAAGTTATCAGGAGAAATGGACCCAAGTTCGGCGCCACAAATTTCTCCCTCGACCAGGTGCAATCCAGATGGACTAATTGAGAAGACCTCAAATTTAATTAATTAATAAATAAGAAATTATATATAATATTTAAGATATTATACATATCGCGGCTCACGTACGCGATATGTATAATATCTTAAATATTATATATAATTTCTTATTTATTGAAATTTTATATTTAAGTTCAAAGACTACTAGTACTTAAGTGATGAACTTTTTCAGTTTTTTTTTTTCTATTTTCTCATAATTCGCACTAAAAATTTTTATTAAAATTCATAGATTTTTTTTTTGCTAAAGTGTCTAACCCTAAAAACATCCACTCAAGAAGAACATGAATTGTCGTAATCATTGGCGTTCAAATCCGAAATGTGCAATCGGCGTCACAAGTTACTGATGTCACGAAAGTGGAGCCTTGAGGTTAGGCAACCAAAATGTTTAAACGTCAGCTTTTCCCACTAAGGGTTCACTTCTAGTGACTAACAATTGTAAGTGGGTGGCGGCCACGAATTACCCGAGCTAAGGCTGACTTTTCTCCTTTTCCTTTATTTTTTCTCTTTTTCTATATCAATCGTAGAGATAAGGCCAAGAAAGAAGAAGATTGGTTTGGTTAACTAAACTCAAGGCTCCACTCTCGTGCACATCAGGCACTTGTGACGCCACTGTACACTTTATAAAAAAACAATATAAATTGAATAATAATAATTAATCCGTTCTAAAGTTACTAAAAAAACTTAATGAATTCCATTTCATAAGATTTTAATTTAAATTCATAAAATCGAAATATGTTTATCTCGTCTCTATCATAAAGGATTATTTTGATAGAGAACTGTTTTGTTTTTTATGGAAGGTCGGATCCGGAAATAGGCGAGATCGCCATATGAATGGATATGAACTCTTAAGGGCAAAAAGAAGAGAGGGTTTGTCTCTCGCTAGATAAAGCGTATTATTATTTATGAAGGACAAGGGAACTCCTTGGCTATTGTACAAATTGATGGCTTGACCTTACCGACTTTTCTCTGGAGGAAATATACAGAATAAATGAAAACCAGCTGCCGGCAATGTTTTATGATTAGAGACGATTGCCTTTTGCAATTTTAACATTGACCATTGGCTAATGATAAGTAATAATATAAATATTAATTTCGCAATATGTCTTTCAGCCCATGAATGGCTCTGGTGTAAATCTTCGGGATATTAAACTATTTTTTTTCCTTTTATTTTTATTATATCTAATCTTTTTTATGGGTCATAATCTGATTTTTTTCTTCCCTCATTTACATAAGAAGAGGGGATGAAATTGCTTCTCTTTAAATTGTAAAATAAATGTTTTTAAAAATCTAGTTGGTCTGAAGTGACGCTCTGGAATCCCCTTGAAAGAAAATATGTATTCTGATTACATTAAAAAATACAAGCTTGTAAAAAAAATACCGAGTAAAAATCAAACTGATTTAGAAATTAAAGACATTTTTTGACATCGTAGTTTATTTTTTAGTGTAATAATTAATCATTATCATTATTATATTATATAAAGCGCTAGCCGCTGACTTCCTTCCCTGTGTGTATGTGCCTGTTATCTCGCTGATTGGCTAGAGTTACAGGAAGTGGAGCCGGAGAGAGAAATTTGAAACTTTAAAATTTTGCAATTGCTCGCCGAATCTGGTGTGACTGGTCGCACAGCACACAACTTTCTCTTACTTTAGGTAATCGAAAGTTGTGATCTGTGTTCACAATTTTTTTGTAGATATATGATTGGTTTCCAACAGTACGGTAAGATTTTTTTTTTTTTTTTTTTAAAGATTCACACTCCCCCCCCGGGTTTTTCTCATCAAAACTGTTGAAGCAAATTTTGAGAAAATCGAAAAAAAAACTGAAAAATTAGTTCAGTAAAGTACTAGTACTTTTTGGCCGATTTTGATCAAAACTTATTTAGGTGGGTTTCTAACTTAAATATAAAATTTCAACCTCCTACTTCAATTCCTTCATGCTTTAAATTGAACACACACCGACAGAGCATGTTGCAAAAACCACTTTTTTGGATTCAGGGGACCTCAAAACGTGAAGTTATATCCATCAAAATCCCGACATCGAATTTTTGACATGAATCCAATACTTACTATCTCTCTCTCTCTCTCTCTTTATTTATATATATATATATTAACATATGTAGAGGTAAGATAAAGTAAAAAGATAAGAAGAATAAAAATCTTTTTGCAAAAAAATTAAAAGACATTAAATATATGAAATTGAAAAATGTTCCTCTTTCTATGAAATAAAACCCATATCAATGATTCGCTTTCAGTTCCGAACGATTTAAAATTACGCCAAAATATTTCATTTTACATCTCCTAATTGAAACGCTGAATTATAATTCTCTAATTCAATTCCGAAACAAAAACAAGACTTTAATGGGCAAGATTTAGTATTTAATGGTAACTAACCTTAGGAGCTTATATTTTAGTAAAAAACAAGCATAAGCAATTCCCGGACTTTGAAAATAAATTCTGGAAATGGGCTTTCAATAATATATGAATAAGAAGCATTCTGAGAAGAGAGGAGATAAGCGGATTAAAATTGAAAATTGCGAATCCGAAGTTCACACACACAACTCGAGTTTGCTTAATTGAAATAAAACAAACATTAAAATGGTGTATAATATGCCGAACCCTCACCGAAGGTCTAACACAAAGATAAAAGAAGATTAAACAGGTCTATAAAGTATCGCAAGATGCAAAAGAGAAGCGGAACAAGTGACGCAAAATACATGATGATTTGTGAAGGGATGAATTGTCTGTATGTTGAAATGCCGAATGATAGAGGGTGTGGCAGCATAACTTCCTTTTTTCAAAACGCAATAAAACCCATTTTATAAATCAGATTTTTTAAATTATTTTTTATAATGTCGGTATAATATTAAAGTTTTGTTTTACACAGTTTTTAAAATCATGTCAGGTAGATGATGCCCCCCATTGCCATACACTGAATAAGCAGCGTTTGTCATGACTCTTAAAAGCATATCAGCGGGTATGTAGGCAATCTGTATAATAGATATTCTCGGAGTATTGTCTTAATTCTGATATATAAATATTTTTCAAAGTTTTTTCTTTAATCCTAAATCCTCGCTTATTTGCACAATTTGCTTTCTAAATGGAGATTCCAAAAACAAATTGCTTAATAAATAATCATTTGTTATTTATTTAGATTTTAATTTTGATAACATTAGATATATAGGTACGAGTATTTGAATAATTCTCTAATTTCAATTCAAAAACAAAAGGAACTTGATAATAAATAAAATTAAGTACTGTAGAAGATAATAATAGGCCCAGAAACACAAACAAAATTCTAAATAGAGAAAAGAAAATATGTAAATAGTTGAATTAATATTATTTCATTTTTTTTTACTTTTATAGAGTTATGAATGAATGTATAAATAAAATATTATAGGCCTATCTCGTTATTTTAGAGATGGTTATTTAAATAATTGATTATAATGTGAGTTATATATTTGTTTTAGAGAGATTCTTTCACAAAAATGCTCATCAAGGTTGTTTACTTAATAAATAAATTCATAAATAAATAAAAATTAGCTAGATTATGCAGAATTTGAAATTTTTATTTGCTTGCTTTTCAAGCTGGAATTTCAAATTAGAACGTGTCTAAATTTCATACTTCTTTATATTAAGGATTATTTACATAAAAAATTTTCAAAATATCTTTTTGCCCCTATAATAAAAACAAAATGGAAATCGAATTCTCTTTCTCGTACTCTTTTTTTATTGTAATAAGTAAAATTAATTTAAAAAAAGTATTTATTTTGAATTTAATTCTAAAAGAAAAGGGGAATTACATAAATGAATAATATCCTATTCTCTGGCCAAATGGTTTTGGTGCCGTGGCCATGTGAGGGAAAATTAAAAAAAAAAAAAAAAACATCCTATTCATGCACCTAAGTCGAAATTTTCTATATTCAGGCCGAATAAAGAAAATCCAAATAAAATTTTGAAATTCCTATAGCCTATATCTATCTCACTCTACGCTCAGGTAAATGTTCATACAGACCATTGATGTAGCTGTTACACTGGAATCAGCGACCTCAATCAGATAGATCCTCTTCGAGAGAGTCTCGTATCTTCATCAATGTCGATGTCTAATAAGCTGCTCTACATGGATTTATGATGTCAATTCTCGAAGGCGATTAGTTGATTTCTAAAAAAAATGAATTAAAATAGATATTACTGGGGCATTCATATTAATTGCTAGTCAATATAATGTGAATACATTTTTGTCGCACTGAACGAGAGGTGAATATTTAACCCGCGAGACTCATTTTTTATTCCAAATATCAAATTTTGTATCTCTCTCTCAGTCTCTCTCTGTTCTTTTAGCTTCACAACAATTCATTAAAAAAAGTTCCTTTAATATAATATCCAAGAGAGTGGCAAGGTGGCAATGCCATCAAAATGTTGGCAGCTACTAGTGATATAATTCACTTTAAAATAAATAAAAGAAAATTTTTTAAAGAAATACAATTTGAAATGCGAGAGGAGAATCGAAAGAGATCCGTCTGTTGGCTTACTTAACATCAAGTGGAACGAGAGAGAGAAAGGGGCTCAAAAAATAAATCAAAATAGAAATTTCCATTTATATAGGTGAAAAATATAAAATAATTTTCTAATTGTTGTTACGTTATTTCTATTTATTTTCTAAGAAATATAATAGTATGTATAACCAATAATTTCATCCCCTAACGCATCTATTAAAAATAAATGGTGATATGACTAGACGCACAGCACAAAACATTCTCTTATCTTCAGTAAGGTAAGAGAAAGTGTACTGTGCTTGTCAAAAGCTAAAAAACAAAATTATATTTTAAATAAAAATATATAGGTAAGAGAAAGTAAAAAGTCAAACTTTCTCTTACCCTATATATGAAATATATAAAGAAAGTATTGCGATCATGTCAAAAATTCGATGTCGAGATATTTTTTTTATTCAAATTCACTTTTTACAATGCCGCGAAACCTCAGGTGGGTGACCCCGAGGAATCAGCGAGTGGAACGTCTCCCAGTAGCCATCGAGACATTAAAAATTATACGAATTACATTGGATCTCCTAATGACCTTAGTAGCCGAAAGGGAAAAAAAAACACTTTTTAAATAACTTTTAATGGCTCCCTTTCATTTGACCTTTATGTCAAGCCAACTGACAGTGGCAGATTTATCAATTATTTCTCACAATGTCCATTTATATATAAAATTAACACCTTGTATTATTTTTTAAGACGGATCCATTCTCTTTGTGACGAGTCTTATATTGTGAGAAATATTGATGTTTTTAGAAGGGCGGCGTTGTCCAACTCTTATCCAGTGCATGTTATTAATTCGGCAATCAAAAATTTTAATCAAAAGAAGAATGAGCGGCTAGCACCCCCCACCACCTCTGTGCCTGTTAGCAATGATTCGCCATTCTTTTCTCTTTTCTATGTGCCAGGGCTGTCGGAGAAAATTCAAAAAATATTCAAGCTGCATAATGTCCGTACGGCTTTATCATCCAGAGGCAGTATTTCCTTTTTATATAATAATAAGGATGTAGTCCCTCCCCATGAACAACATAACGTAATATACTTAATTCGTTGCCTTGGCTGCCCCAATCCCACTAAGGTTTATGTGGGGCAAACATCTCGCATGTTTTCGTTGCGAAAAAGGGAACATGAATTGAGTATAAAAAATATTAAAACATCGACAGCTCTGAGTTCTCATGCGATTGAATTTATGCATGGATTTGATTTTGACAACGCAGTGAAGGTGGACAACACATATAAACGTCTGGTAGCAGAAAAATGTTTTATAAAAACATATGGACATAGGGCACTAAACTATCAGACTGACTGTATTGGCCTTAGTAATGTATATTTGTCCATCTTAAATAATGTAGACGCCCAGATGTAAATATTATAAAAAATTGTTTATAACTTTATTTGTAATTTGAAAATATATTATAAATTAATTTATAAAATTGTCATTTGCAAATAAATAATATGTTTTCAAATAGGTCAAAGGCACGCTTTTGTGAGATTTCGTTTTTATTAAGATGTATTTTGGGTCAATGTACTGAGGGTTCATTGCTTCCCCAGTATTTATCATATAATAACTGTATTTGATAATTAAATTTTATATACATTTGAGACTTGGCCGTGTTGACTAATGAGCATCACACAACTAATATGCAAATTTTGTATTTTTTATATAATTTTGTATATGTTTATATATAACAACTCTATCTGCATCTCAATGGTGTGCATCTTGAGATTGCCAATAATGTAAGATCTGATGTTTTTATAATTTAAAAAATTTTTTATGTTGTTGTATTACAATTATTATTTATGCTCATTTCAGCTCTAAAGAACTGATGATGGTTTTATCTAATTAAACCCGAAACGTTTTCTGATTGGAGATTTTTATTCGATAGAGGCTCCTTTTTTGGCTGACATCCTCTCTTCCTTCAACATTCTAACTTTTTAATTAATATCATGTGATAATCTGAAGTGTAATTTATTGTATATATTTTTCACTTTGCATTTGGTTCTGTTATTAAAGAAAAAACTTGTCAACTAACTACCTTCTCCCACTCTCTTTCATTCTACACACACAGAGAAAATATGATTTGATTTTGTTTTCAAGATAAGCCTAAAATTTTTTTTGTGATTTTGTTGTTGTTTAAAAATAGTCTAATTTTCTTCAACATCCATTAAAGTTGTTTTCTTTCAAATCAATGTTAATTGTTTAAATTCTGATGACGTTAATCTTTTCTATTTTTGACGTTATCGGCTCTTTCAATATATGAACATACAGTATACAGTATATATATATTAATATATATATTAAATTTGATTGAAAATGAAAAAAAGAAATGTAAAGAAGCAATCACATTTGTTTTGCATGATTCAAATAATAGTTCGTGCTCTATAAAAAGGTCAAAAAAAATATATCAGGTTATCGCTGATTCTCTTTTTTTTTTACCTTCAGATAATGTGATATTTAAATTTAAGAAGCATTCTTAGAATTGTTAATGAATAAAAAATGAATTTAGATTTTTTTGTCTTAATTTTTATTTTTTTAGACTTTTTATTATAAAAGGAACACAATAAATGTCTAGTGAAATTAAAACTGCATTTTCCTATCTGATGAAAATAAATTATATCAATACGATGTCAAAAATACCAAGTATGGGTGGCGCCGAGGAACCAGCGTGTGGAAATGGAACACCCCCCCCCCCCGGCTGCCATCGATATATACCGGAATATTAATAATTACCAATAAACCCCTAAATAACCTCATCAGCAGAAAGAGTAAATTAAAAAAAAAAAAAAATACAGAGATGAATCAAACAATTAAAAACCAAATTCCTAACAAGGAATAATCTCAGACTTATGATTTGAAATTTAATTATGTTCATAAGTAGAGAAAACATGTTTGAGAAAAAAATCTATTGTGTAGCTTTGTCCAATGTTGTCTTGCTTCTCCTAGTATATGTATAAAGGTAATTAAATTTTTTGTTTATTTTTTCAGGTTGTAGTCGGGGATTTTCGCGCCGCTTCAGTCGGGCATGGCAACCATGACGATGCGCCTTTGGCTGATGGCGCTGTCCATGAACCTGCTCGCCTGCAGTGAGTATCGTCTTTATTATTATCTCTTTATCCTCCTAAATAACATTAAGAGATATATTTTTTAACTAATTATATAGGTACTCCAGAAATAATTAAGTTATTTTAAATTTTACGAATCGATTCCAAAATTGATAGAATTTTTTTGTCTGGAAATCTATATCAATAACCGAGGGATACACACGTCCGCAGCAGGTCTGCATAATGAACCTTAAGGGACACACAGGGATACACATGCCCGCAACAGGGACACACATTTTTCTTCTGGTCACTTGTGTGTATCCCTCGATCATTTTTAATAATCTTTATTCTGGTATTAAATAAGGATGAGTGTATAGGGGTTTAGAGAACTCAACCTCAACCCCTTACTTGATCGTTGGTTTTTAAAAATAGATTTTCCGACACTTGAATATCAAGTTTAGTTTGATAAAAAATGTAGTCTAATTTCAGTCACAAATATTCAATAACACTTGCTGACATTTCAGAGATAGATATTATTGATATTATTGAGATATTCAGGATCCTAGCTATGGAAGCTCAAACTGGAGGCGTGAACTCATTAAGTTCCCCCTTTCAACGCACACGTACAATGATTTTTTTTTAATACAGTATATATTGTATTTTGTTCAATCAAGTACAAAATTTCTATTAAAATCTGTTTTTATCTAAATACTTCCTTTTTATACTGACCCGAGGGGCCGAAGTCCTCTCAAAGGAAAGAGTTTTATTAAAAATATTTAATATGAAAATATTTTTATTTTTAACTTTTTTGTATTTAGTTAATGTCAGACATTTTTTCAAAAGAAAATATAGAAACAAATATATATTTTTAAGATTGCGGGGGCAGGCATCCTTGCTTCCCCCCCCTTCTATAGGCTCATGGTTAAAATCCTTCATCATCCCGAAATATCAACAAAAAAAAAATGATAATTATATAGAGAGATAAAGTCTTATAATTTTAAACGATGATAGAAATTTAATAATTCTCTAAAATGTATTGATTTGAAGGAGATTAACTCAGAAGGTTCAAAAAACCACACTCCGAAATCCCACTATAAATTAAATAGCACACCTCCTTATTTTATTTATAAAATATTTTTTCATTTATATTTTCTTTTTCAAATAGCAATCGATTTTTAGATATTTTGTTAATGTTCTCTCTCATATTTCTTGGTTATTAACCTTTATCATTAATTTATCAAATATCTCTAGGTTGACTTGTCCCTTTGATAAGACTCAATAATCAAGTCAAATTTTCCCATTTACCGGTACACATCAGAAGCTATTAGCCAAGTGAAGCTGAAATAATCAAACACAATTAATAATAGAATCAACCAGGGAGATGCTAAATTTCGGTAGAAATTTGCAGTGAAAGAAATTAACTATGGAACTAAGGACAAATAACAAAGACCTTGATGAAATATTAAGCTAATTCAATTAATATTTTAATGAGATATTAACGGTCACCCTTCAGGACCCTTTGAAGGCGTAACTCCCTTCTGAAATTCTTAGTTAAGGCATCCCATCATCCAATTAAAGTGTTCGAAATTCCCAATATTGGCATTCCTAAGATTTAACAGAGAAGCTTAAGACAAGAACTTAACAAAATATTTTGGGATATTAATTTACCTAGACATTTAGAAAAATTCCTTTCGGAGTATGGTTGGTATATTTAGAATTTTTCACAAAAGAATTAGTAGGCCTATTAGCCTTCTTGGTAAAAATATGCACGATTTTTCTTGCAAAAACTCATGATCTAACTCTTTTTAATAGAAACCTGTGTCACGTCTAAATCCGTTTATTATGTGCAGCCCTCTTATCCTCGAATTAACCGGTCCTCGAATTAACTGAGCTTTTTATAAGTTCTAAAAACACTTAAAATTTGAATAGTGTATTTTTTTTTTATTTTTTTTTTGGGTAGGGGAGAGGGTTGAACCCTCCACCCCCATATTGCTCCCTAGCTATCTTGAGGCGGTTTAAAACTTTATCTAATAATTAATTTGTTATTTATTAATAATGAACGAATTTTTTTATTAGAAAATTTCTAATTTAAAGACAAACGGTATTAATATCAAGAGTTCTAAAAAACAGCATTTATCTTCTATAATTGTTCGATCCTTGGGGGTGTATAGCAATTCTGCTTTTATTACGTATAATTTAAGAATGTCTTTTATTTGAAAGCCATTTCGAAAAGATATAAAGGTATTTTATTTGATTCTAATGTTTAAGAGACATTAGTTTCTTTTATCTTTTTAAGGTAGAAAAATTAGATCCAAGGTAATTTATTACTTTTTTTTATAGAAGAGCTGAAGCCTAATAAAATGTTTGATCCTACATAGTATATAGAGCTATATATAAATTCTTATATTCAAGAAGGTTAATATATTCTGATTTTTTCAAAGGATAATTTCACAAATCCTAAGATCAAAAGATAACTAATAAGTAGGAGAGAGTTTCAAAAGTTCATTTTTTTTGGTTTTTTAGAGGAAAGATATAAATTATATTTAATAAATAATATAATAATACTTTGTTATATAATCGCGTATAAATCTAATGAATTTGAATTTAAAACCCTTTGACTTTAAAAAATAAAAACTTTGTTTAAAAAAAAAGTTTTTGTTAATATGACAGATGGGATTTATTATAATTATTTGAATATCTGGTGAATAAGTTTATCTTTTCATAAGTACTGGAAAGAAATCAAAGGGGTATCAAAAAAGTATAGTATTTAAATCGATAAAAAAAAATGAGTTGAAAAAGGTGTAATTTCTTATGAAGTTGTCTAAAATAAAATTTGAATGAAACGTTTCTAATTTGGAAATTTTCATTTTTTATTGAACAATTCTCCCTGACAGCACCCTACAAACCAATAATTAGCATATGCGAAAAATTATCTGATTAAATTTAACGAAAAGCAATCAATAATAACCAGAACCCTTCCAATTCCGACTTACAAGATGGATTTTTTTTGAGAGAGAACAAGCAAGAAATTATGAAACACCGACCATTCCTACTTACTTGGTATGTTAGACAGAAAATTTATATATAATAATAAATAACAATTACAGACAAATAAAAAATTTGTATTCTGCTCATGAAAAAATAAAATAATAAAAAAAATGTTACTTTAAAAATTTGATACTTTCGAGATAAACATAATTGTGCCTGGCTTGATGTATATCAATACATACACTTGAGACTTGGTCAAATTAACTGATGAGCATACGTCACCTTATGTGCAAATATTATATTTTTTATATAATTTTGCATATGTTTATATATAACAACTCTATCTCTATCTCATTGGTGTATACTTTGAGATTGCCAATATTCTCATAAGAACTGATGATGGCTTTGTTTAATTAAAACCGAAACGTCTTCTGGATTAAGAT
>JAKCPI010004440.1:0-58550 GCA_023213315.1 Euborellia annulipes | reverse complement strand
ATTCAAGAATGTTTTTTTTTTTTTTTTTTTTAAACACTCACACTTTTTTGTCATTCACACTCACATTCACACACTCATGCACACAGTCTTTTCGGGAACTGAGGCCATTTAAGACTTTTACTATATCCGTTATAGAGATTAATATACCTATTAGGGGTCCAGGCATTCTTATTTAAGCCATTTGGTATCCAAGTGGCTTAAATAAAATCATCGGACTGCCTGGGGTCCGAACCCGCGACGTTTGGTATACGAGGTTAGCACGCTAACCTCTACGCCAAGCCCCGAGGGCTCAAGATGTAAAATTTATAAGTTTGGGAAAATATTTATATGCCCTCGGGGCTTGGTGTAGAGGTTAGCGTGCTAACCTTGTATACCAAACATCGCGGGTTCGGATCCCAGGCAGTCCGATCATTTTATTTAAGCCAATTGGATACCAAATGGCTTAAATAAGCATGCCTGGACCCCATATAGCAGTAGTTTCCAAACTTTATGTTACTAGGCCTCCCTTTTTTTTTTTTTTTTTTTTTTTAAGGTCCTTCTCGGCATCTAAGGCCATTTAGACCCCATCCCTATTTATTTCAAATGATTTGTAGTCAAATCAAATGAAATAAATTTTTCTCGCTTGGGATGGGAAGCGAACCCGGGACTCCGGTGCGAGAATACTAGGCCTCCCTTAAAAATAATTAATCTTATGACGCCTCCCCCCCCCAACCCCATTTTATAAAATAATACAAAAACAAAAAAAATATAAATTTATATAAAATTAAAAATAAATGTCACCGATCTTCGAGTGCAATTAAAAATAAATTTTTTTGCAAAAAAAAGTATTTTTTTTTTCAAATCTCGGGGGGGGGGGTAATTACACTTTTACTCCCCCCCTTGTATCCGCCCTTGCTAGGGAGGCGCGCCCCACAGTTTGGAAAACGCTGTTATAAGGGTATTTTATGGCTGGTGGAATTTGTATCAGGAATGAAAGTTAGAAAAAACGAAGCTAGAATTTTTTCTTTAAAAATATATTTTAACAGCTTACGTTTCGGCCTTGGTCAAAGTCTTAGGTGACCACTAACAGCTCCGAGGATGGCTTTGAAAAAAGCCGAAACGTCAGCTGTTAAAATATATTTTTAAAGAAAAAATTCTGGTTGCGTTTTCTCCTAACTTTCATTCCTGAAGAAAAATATTTTTCTCAAATCTTATTTTCACGCCCTAAGGGGGTGCGCCTAACTTAAATATAAAATTTCAACCTCCTAGCTCAATTCCTTCATGCTTTAAATTGAACCCAAACAGACACCCAGACAGACCATTTCGCGAAAACCACTTTTTTGAAATCAGGGGACCTCAAAACGAGAAGATCCTTCAAAATCTCGACATCGAATTTTTGACATGAATCCAATACTTTCTCTATAGGCCTATATATGTATATTAACTTATACATATAGGCAAGGGAAAGTAAAAAATTCAAATACTGATTGAGATTAGTTCTATATATAAAAAGATGCGGAAACTCAGCCTAGTAAAATTCTAAGTGGACTAATCCATATCTTACTTTTCTACCTAATGAAAAAATCCCTACAATATTCTGAAAGGGATTCAATGGATTCCAGATTCGAAGTTACCCTGTGTTATTATTATCTGTTTATAAGAGTTTCGAAATCTTAAATTCAAAAATTAATTCCGCCCCAGTAATAAGAAATTTTAGAATGACATTAAAATGTTTCTATCCCTCTATAATATTTTCTAAATAGTGAATATAAAGTGAATATAAATTTTAGTAAACTTTAGTGAATATAAATTTTAACTCAAACGGAATGCCGTTATTTTTTAGTAAAAGTATTAAAAAACAATATCTTTGTGCATTATAGGGGATGGGGCATTAACCCCCCTGGTTAATGTCTTCATACCTCCCCTTTAAGGAAATGCGAGCCTTCACCGCGAAATTACTCGCAAAATAATTTGAATACATTTATAAATAATTATTTTAATTTTTATTTTATTTTAGTTTTCAACCCTTAATTCACCCCTGTGTAAAAGTATATTAAGGAAATTTGATTAACAAAAATATAGGCTATACCGAATACCGAACGTCGCGGGTCCGATTTGGATACCAAATGGCTTAAATAAGAATGCCTGGACCCCCAATATGTATATTATTAATTAATAACGGTTATCGTATAGTCTTATATGGCCTGAGTTGTCGAAAACACTGTGTGAATGTGTGTGTGAGAAAAAAGTGTGTGTTTAAAAAAATAAATAAATAAAAAACTAATTTTTTTCAATGACACCTACTCTCCCCCTCCCCCTTTCAACAGCTTATATTCACCCTCTACCAGTGGCGTATTCAGGGGGGGGCCCAGGGGGCCGGGCCCCCCCAAAGCCTTCTCCAAAACAAAAAAATACCTGTTTTCCCTAATGATTTTTTTTTTTTTAAATAATAATTTTATTAAGAGTCATTTCATTTCAAATCAACACAGCTCCCAACCCGACCATCTCCGATTTTGATGAAATTTGGTGTGTTCATTGTACATGATGAGAGAATGAAAAATGCCAAATTACAGAATTGTAGCACAAGTAGAACAAAAGTTATGGCCCCCCAAAATTTGAAAAATTTCGGAAATTTTCAAAATCTTTGCAGACAAAAACGGCTGTAACTTCTGTTCTAATAAAGATAGAACTATGAAACAAGTATTTTTGGAAAGGTCTTGAAACAAGCTTTCAAATGATGTACAACATGATCACATTCCAACAATGAAAATAATTAAGGTCATTGACTTTAACCTTTGACCTTGAATATCTCAAAACATGTCACCTCCAAAATTGATGAAAAAAATATATATGCTTCCTCATTTTACGATAAACAACATATTAAAATTTCATTTTGGGACCACATTGGGATTAGGAGATAAAAATTCATATGTAAAGCTATCTGATGCAAAAATGCACTACAAAGCATATGTTGAGTGCAAAAGAATTGCATAAAATATTAACCAATCACAGTTAAGCTGAAAATCTGAATAGGTCATAGGCGTCGAACGTGGGGGGACATGGGGGGAGCAGAGGACATCCTCCCCCCTCGGGATTATCCAGGGGAGGAAGCCAAAATCTTATATATCTGGTAGTTGGTTAGCCTATATACAAAGGGCAACAAAAAGGACCTTTTTTTTGTTGACTGAGAATTTGAATCTATTTCTGGGTATTTGGGTCGCGCTGATTCCAAAAATGCCATCAGTTTTGCCCCATCACGTCAGATTTTAGAGCTATAGAGAAAACAAAATTTTAATAGAAAATGTGCTCTAAAGAGGCTCTAATTTTATATTACCTGGTTTTTTTTACGGCGACACCCTTTAAAAATATGCAGATAGTTATAATACATATAAATTGTAAGTTTCAGCCGAATCGGAGGTCATTTAGACGTGCCACAAAGGGCTTAAAGTTTAGAAAAATCGAATTTTTTAAGTTTTTTTTGCTTTGGTCACCTATAATACAATTTTGGGTATCCCTGAATGAAAAAAACATCTATTTACGTTATTTTATAGTTCTTTGGCTTTCTAAAAATTATTCATTCTTAAAAATCTGTTAATTATTAAGGAAATTATGAACAAAAACGTCAGTAAAGAAAAAACACAAGTACACTCACTGGTCGGAAAAAATGAACTTTGTTCAAATGAACGTTTTTGTTCATAATTTCCTTAATAATAAACAGATTTTTATGAATGAATAATTTTTAGAAAGCTAAAGAACTATAAAATAACGCAAATAGATGTTTTTTTCATTCAGGGATACCCAAAATGTATTAGGGGTGACCAAAGCAAAAAAAATTCGATTTTTCTAAACTTTAAGCCCTTTGCGGTACGTCTAAATGACCTCCGATTCGGCTGAAACTTACAATTTATATGTATTATAACTATCTGCATATTTTTAAAGGGTGTCGCCGTAAAAAAAACCAGGTAATATAAAATTAGAGCCGCTTTAGAGCACATTTTCTATTAAAATTTTGTTTTCTCTATAGCTCTAAAATCTGACGTGATGGGGCAAAACTGATGGCATTTTTGGAATCAGCGCGACCCAAATACCCAGAAATAGATTCAAATTCTCAGTCAACAAAAAAAAGGTCCTTTTTGTTGCCCTGTGTAATATAGGCTAACCAACTACCAGATATATAAGATTTTGGCTTCCTCCCCTGGATAATCCCGAGGGGGGGGGATGTCCTCTGCTCCCCCCCCATGTCCCCCCACGTCCGACGCCTATGACCTATTCAGATTTTCAGCTTAACTGTGATTGGTTAATATTTTATGCAATTCTTTTGCACTCAACATATGCTTTGTAGTGCATTTTTGCATCAGATAGCTTTACATATGAATTTTTATCTCCTAATCCCAATGTGGTCCCAAAATGAAATTTTAATATGTTGTTTATCGTAAAATGAGGAAGCATATATATTTTTTTCATCAATTTTGGAGGTGACATGTTTTGAGATATTCAAGGTCAAAGGTTAAAGTCAATGACCTTAATTATTTTCATTGTTGGAATGTGATCATGTTGTACATCATTTTAAAGCTTGTTTCAAGACCTTTCCAAAAATACTTGGTTCATAGTTCTATCTTTATTAGAACAGAAGTTACAGCCGTTTTTGTCTGCAAAGATTTTGAAAATTTCCGAAATTTTTCAAATTTTGGGGGGCCATAACTTTTGTTCTACTTGTGCTACAATTCTGTAATTTGGCATTTTTCATTCTCTCATCATGTACAATGAACACACCAAATTTCATCAAAATCGGAGATGGTCGGGTTGAAAATGGTACTTTTCTGTGTTGATTTGAAATGAAATGACTCTTAACTCTCATAAATTCTAAAAACTAACAAAAAAACTTATAAATAATTGAAAAAATCTCTAATATTTACGAATTTTGTATTAAAATTATTTTTTATTTCAAGAAAAAAATTTTTTTTTTATTTGTTTTTTATTTATAATTATTATATTATCTAAAAAAAATTTCTCCACTTGAAGTTTCTTGGAGAAGGGGGGGGGGGGATTAATAAAAATTTTGGGCCCCCCCCAAGCAGAAATTCTGGCTACGCTACTGCCCTCTACCCTTAGTGAAATACAAAATATTTAATTTCATATTCAAAAGAATCGTTTTTCGCAGTCAAATTATTTGTTTCTATCATTTTTTTTTTCAACGATAAAATGCATAATAATTACCTTTAATAAGACACTCAAGAGGGTGTGCTGGTTGACGGTGAGGTCAGGGTGGGTTACACTATATTAATTATTCACTTTGATTCACTTTAAACACAAAAAAATGAGCAGCGTCTGCCAGCAGGTCACGCGCTCGACTGAACCAGAGAAACTTGTCTCTTATCTCTCTTTTTATAGGAATAAAATAGATGAAAATAACAATTCCCTTTTTATTAAAAGTAAAAAAATACCTTTTGCTCTAATCTAACTATATTTAGAGCTGGAAAAGAATGTCAACAAGTGATATGGAATATTCCAAGGCCTTTTTTAAATAATCAACCCTTCATCACCTCTAAAATCAACCCTTAATATTATAAAATAATAATCAACGCTATTTTTTGAATGTTTTCTATTTAGTGGCTTTGATTTAGCTAAAATAAATTTAAAAAAAACATTTTTTTCAATTTTTCAACCCCTAATCCAATCTTTTTTTTTTTATTAACACTTACACTTTTTTCTCATTTAAAATTAGGCTATTTAAGACTTTAAACGATACTCGAATATATCTATTGGGGTCCAGGCATTTTTATTTAAGCCATTTGGTATCCAAATGGCCCAGAATCTTCTAAATATTATTATTTGATTTATAAAACTAGCTAGCAATCATTTAGAAAATTGATCTTGGTGGCCAATATTCGCGCCTCCCCTTAGACTAGTCCGCGCCTCCCCTTAGACTAGTCCGCGCCTCCCTAGGGAGGCGCGCCTCACAGTTTGGAAAACGCTGCCATATAGGGATATTAAATTAGTAACGGATATCGTAAATGTATGTATGGCCTGAGTTGCCGAAAAGACAGTGTGAATGTGTGTGTGAGTGTGAATGAGAAAAAAGTGTGAATGTTAAAAAAAAAAATTTATATTTTGATTCCATGGCAATCATTTCTCCTATCTTTCCTATGAAGTACAAGAGTAAAGTGTGCTTCAAACAATTTTGATGGCGAAATGAAAATATACATTTTAAAGAGTACCTAAAAAATAATTGATTTTTGAATTTTAATTAAAATCGTTAGAGCGAATTTTTAGAAAATCGAAAAAAAAAAACTGTAAAAGTGCATCAGTAAAGTACTAGTACTTTTTGGCCGATTTTGATTAAAAATTTCATGCCTCGGGAGGTGCATAACTTAAATATAAAATTTCAACCCCCTAGCTCAATTCCTTCATGCTTTAAATTGAACTCACACCCACAGACAGACCATGTGGCGAACACCACTTTTTTGGATTCAGGAGACCTCAAAACGTGTATATCCATCAAAATCTCGACATCGAATTTTTGACATGAAACCAATACTTTCTCTTTCTATATATTAACATAATTATATAGAGGTAAGAGAAAGTAAAAATGAATTAAAATTATGACTTATATTTAAATAATATAAGCTGAAGATAAGTTGCTGTTGATATTATGGGATGGAAGAGAGCAAGTATGAGTGCAGCAAATAAATAGAGCCTTTGGATGCCAAATGCCTAAAAGGAGAGGTTTCGGACAAAATTTTATTCGTCCATCCTCAGTCCTTAAGGGCTTATAATTTAATTAGGGACAAAGTTGTAATTTTAGCGTGCTGGACTTGTATTCCAAGGGACGCGGGTTCGGATCCCAGGCAGTCCGATGAATTTATTTAAGTCATTTGGATACAAAATGGTGTTAAAAAAAAAATAAAATTGAAGTTCTTATAGTTTATTTTGTATAATTTATTGTATTGAGAATAATATGTAATGTGAGGGATGGCGGAATAGCCTTAACCTGAATAAAAAAAAAAAATAATAAATAAAGTCTAATAGACTCTTGCGAAGATTTAAACACTCGCTCGTTTTTATAAAAAAATATAACATGTGCACAAATTTGTGCCGAAACAACAATGACAACTTTGTGCCTAATTAAATTATAAAGAAAATTAAAATAATTTAATATGTTCAAATAGTATAAAACAAAAACAAATCTACTATAAAACTTTAAAAATTTTAAATAAAATCACAATTTTAATAAAATTAAAATTTTAAAAAATTTGTTAGTGATTTTATCAAAAATTTTTGGAAAAAATTTGAAAAAAAAAAATGAATTTCTTACTCTTTTAATTTTTTTTAATTTAGAAGATTTTATTTTTCAAAAGTAAAAATATATCATTTTTAAAAATAAATGAAATAAAAGAAGAAATGTTGCCCCCCTCTGCCCCCCCCCCCCTTATAGGATGCCAGGGGGGGGCAATGTACCCTTCCCCCCCCCAGTTCCGGCGCCTTTGGCAAAGGCTACACCCGTACTTGCTCTCTTCCATCCCATAAAATTATGCTAATTAAATTTCGTCAAGTCTTAAGATAATCAGACTTTTTTTTAATTAAGAAGAAAAAAGGGCGGCTGTAAATAAGTTTGAAAATAAAGTTATCTTATTGCGATAAGAAATTTCACTCTGCTTCTTTATTCTGTAACAAAACTTTTAACACAAAGGGCAAAAGATGGTCGGTCGAAAGACAGACATACGGACGGATATATTAGTATAGATGGCAGGAGAAGTAGTAATAGGAGAAGTATAGTACCGAGTATGTTGGTGTTGTGTTGTTGTTTGTTTGTTACTTGGATCCTAAAGTTATTCAATAAGTAAAGTTTTCAAGTTAACTATGGAAAGTTGGACGAAACTATTTTACTTGAATTTCAAATCTCTTATCCTGTATTCCTATTTCTATATCTTTCTTTGTCTTTAGTTAAACAACTTAACTCTCTCTTTCTCTTATTCAATTCAGTTTCAATACTACTTTAAAATATTTTTTTTTTTTCCTTTTGGAATTATAAGTTACTGGTTGTGTTTTTGTAAGAAGCGAAAGATAATTTTTATTTTCTTGAATATACAAAATACCGCCAAACAATTCAATGATTTTCAATGTAGAAAATAGCTGTGTAGAATAACATGGATGAAGAGAAATGCACTAAGGCAGGGAGCCTATATTTAAACAAACTCCTTTTTTACAAGACGTTTCGGTCAATTTTATTATGCCATCTTCAGTTGCCTAGGAATTTTTAGTAAATAGTAATTGACTTTCATAAGCTAGTATTAAATAATAACCTATGTATAAAAATAACAATGTAAATAAATACATTTAATGAGATTTAAACTTTTGACCGTTGGTTCTCGTTGAAACATTTTGTAAATTAAAATTAAATATACAAATTAAACACTAGGTTATTTGTTTCAAAGGTTTTATTAATTAAAAATTAACACTTGATACGTATTTCGACAATTCCTTGTCATCATCAGAAGTGATTACATTCTAATGATGACAAGGAATTGTCGAAATACATATCAAGTGTTAATTTTTTAATTAATGAAACCTTTGAAACAAATAACCTAGTGTTTAATTTGTATATTTAATTTTAATTTACATTTAATGAGACTTGCGGATTTTTGAAAGACCATTAACAACTCTATTTACTAAAAATTCCTATGCAACTGAAGAGGG
The DNA here is from genome assembly GCA_023213315.1 of Euborellia annulipes. Taxonomy (NCBI): domain Eukaryota; kingdom Metazoa; phylum Arthropoda; class Insecta; order Dermaptera; family Anisolabididae; genus Euborellia; species Euborellia annulipes. Next base: position 49,874 of record JAKCPI010004440.1, on the reverse strand, counting down.
CATAATAAAATTGGCCGAAACGTCTTGCAAGAAAGGAGTTTGATTGAATAGAGAAAAGCTCCTCATCTGGCTGCATTACTCTTAATCCCTGTAATTCTATGACGTTTTAGAGTTTCCCGAGTTCAAAAAATGTAATTTTGGAATTATGTATGTGTGTGTGTGTATGTGTATGAAAACGATTTCTTACACAAAAATTGTAGATTGTATCAATTTTTAGACTAAAATCTGTCAATTGCAAGTGGGATTTTACAAAAATTTCTATGAAAAATAACATTTTTTTGTATACTTTTTTTCGAAAATTGAGAAGTTTCACGATTTTTTAGAGTATACGAGAAAGTCAATGGGAGACCATCCACAATTTTTTTAATAGGGTAGGAATCTAATAATTAAAAAAACCGAAATATAAATTTGCAATTTAGTGTAATTATTTTTTATTTTATATCAATATTATTAGTTAACATTCCGAATTTTTTTAATTAGTCATAAAAAAATTATTTCTCTCAAGGGTCAGTTCTAGTCACCTAGCTAACTTATCCGACAGATAGCAAATAATCGATATAATAAACAAGAACACCTTAACCTTCAAGTTAAAAAAAAAAATATTTTTTTCCTAGTTAGCTATTTGCGGTATAAGGAAAGTTTTGTGAAGTTAGCAACTTAATAAAGGCATCATTTATAAAAATTATTAGAAATTAAAATAAAATAAAATATATATTAAAAATTAAAACAATCAATTTTTTAACGAAAATTTAAAAATTTCTAAAAAAAGCGGCTTGAGTCTCTAATTTCATCCCTTACACTGAACTTCGAATCTTAACTAACTAACTACATGTTGGACTCATAATTAATCATATGATTAACTTAATAAGAACTGAAAAGACTTCAAAGTCATAGTCAACTAGCTTATCCGAGGGATAGCTAATTAATTGGAACTTAAGCAACCGAGCCTAAGTTATATACTAATAATTTGATTAATAAATAATTGAATAAAGCAAATAGCTTAAGAGTTCTATTTAGATTCAGTTTAAATTAATTTTAACATTTTGTGAAATTTTTCAATTTTAATATCATAATTTGTTTTATCAATTCGGTAAAAAGCTTTATTCGATTATTCAAAGTATAGTATTAATAATAAAAGAATGATGAGTACTCACCACATTTTCCCTGGTACTTGATTTGGATATCCCGGGACTGTCGGCAAGCAGCTAAGTTGAGATGACAGAGGTCTGGGTAATCGACTCCATCTGATCCGCATACAGCCCGGGATCCCGTATGGTCCCCAAATGAGGGACAAGACTCGGGACATTGGCACCGTGCAGAGAGACCATCTTGAGAAGGTACACACCGGGCACCGAAACGGCATTGTCGAGACAAACACGGGTCTTGCGCCTCGGCTGGAAACACATAGCACCCAGAAGCAACTGTTAATAAGAGCACGAGCATTGCAGCTATCAACATGACCAGGAAGATGGCCAGGAAGAGACGCGCAACAAAAACGGAAAAACGGAAAAAAGAAACAAAAAAACAGTCTTTAATCAACCCATTAGAACAGCGTTTCGGCATTCATAATTTTTATTCCATCTCATTTTAATAAAATTAATTCTTCTTTGTTATTTGATGAGAGGCGTGGGTAAATTTTCCGGATACGTTTTTGTAAAAATTTTATTATAATAGTGAAACTCATTTTTATTTATTTATAATTATAATTAATTTCATCTGGAAAAAAAGAAATAAGAATATTAAAATTGCAAATTGAATTTTAAATAAAAAAAAAATCTGAGTCTCAACATGCAACGCTAATATCATTCTTACTTCTTTCATTCAATCAAACGAGGGTGACTGTTCCCTTATCATTCAATAAATAACAAAAACAACAACAAAAACAAATTATTTGCTTGGAGATTGATGATGTGATATAAATATGGTAAAGATGGCGGTCAAAGGAAAATGAATGATCCCAGAAATAAGAATTCTTAATAGTAAGAATTTCATATTTGTTATATAGACAACAATAAGATCAAGTACGGCCGAAACGTTCCAATTAAGAGTGATTAATTACTAAATAGAGGATCAATTAATTGGTTGCATCCTCTTCCCTATTCAACAAATAAGATCAAGTACATTTTTTGCCCCCTCCCCTCAGTGAGACGGCTATTGACAAATGTCAATAATGATAGTCTGGAAGTCATGGGGCGCGGGTTAGGATCTGATGAATATATTTAAATCATTTGGATACCAAATGATATAAATAAATATGACTGGATCCCCTAAAATATCGTTTCTAAATAATAGTGTATCGTTTAAAGTCTCTATGTCCTAAGATGCAGAAAAGACATTTTTGCTTTGGGAGCGTCTTACGTAACGCTATTTTTGGAGATTTTTGACCCCTCCCCCATGTAACATTTTCTGGACCCCACTCCCTAGACGTTACGTAACGCTCAAGTGGCCATTTTTATCTAAAAGTCACAATTTTGTTGCGCAAAGTATCGGAAAGTCGCTAAAAAGTTACGTAACGCGATGTTCAACCCACCCTCCCCCCCCAAATTGCTCCCTTTTGGGCCATGGCTCAGTAGTAGAGTTTCTGCCTCCTGAGCTAGGCGTCAAGGATTCTGATCCCGTCTCATGTGACAAAAATTTATTTCAAATGCATTGGCCACCAATTCAATTGAAATAAATAGACGGGTTTTAAATGGTCTTCGGTGCCGAAAAAGGACTTAAATAAAATTTTAAAAAGTACATTTTTCCTATTACTTATGTAGATGGTACCTGAGTGTCGAAATACGTATAAAGTGTTTATACTCATAATATTGAAACATATAATCTTGGGTTTTAATTTAATTAGATTGATTAAATTTCGTAGTAGTATTTTTATTGAAATTAATATACCAACTTGAGATACTCTACTAAATCAAGTTCAAAAACGGAGCCCCTAAAAAGTTTGCAAAGTCTAATTTTTGCTTCAGAACCACGTACAGTGAGGGACAATATTAAGTCCCACCCGGGCGTTTTCGGCGCTTGTGATTATTTCATTGTTTTTATAAAAGAAAATGAAAATCTTTATTGGAAATTTTCTAGGCTGGAACCATGAAAGTTTCCATTAAAAAAAATATAATTTTTTAAAAACAATGAAATAATCCAAAGAAAACGCATGGGTGGGACTTAATATTGTCACTGTATAGTGAGCGCCACAATTAAGTCCCTAACTGGGAGCTAGAGCCTTGAGTACTATATGATATATAGTGAAATAATTTTAATGATCGAAAAGATAAAATAAAATCTGGTACAAGTGATTTTATTTTACCTTTTCGGTCATTAAAATTATTTCACTATATACACAATATACTCAAGGCCGCTCCCAAGAGGGGATTTAATTGTGGCGCTCACTGTACCAGAGTTCAAAAATTATATTTTCCTATTTAAAGAATCTTAAAACGTTTATTTTCTTTGAAACCCCAATTTCGAATTTTTGGTTCGAGAGGATTATTCTATGAGAAAGAAAAAATATTAAATTGTGATCCTTGGAAGAAAACGGAAACCCGTCCTAGTATAATTATTCCTAAACGTGTCAACTGAAGAAATAACATTTATTTTTTTATAACCCCTAAACTCGTAAAATCTAAATTACATGTTTCTCCGAGATTAATTGTTGAGAATCTGATGGTCACATCTCAATTCAAAAATTAATTAATAAACAGAAAAAAAAAAATTAAAATATTTAATTATCAAGACTTAAAGAAAGAAGGAGAAAGAGAGAAGAAAAAAAAAAATTAAATAACTTGAGAACAATATCAAGATAAGAGAATAAAAGAAAATTAAATGAACTTGTCTCAGGCATCTCTCGTTCCCTCTCTCTTTGAGATAATTATAAAATGATTGCGTAAAGGAGATAGACGTTATATTGAGCCAGGGTGAGCCAACATATCAGTAGGAGAACTTTAAAGAGGTCTCTCAAACTTATATTATTTGGGCTTCCGAAAATTTGATTATATAATTTAATTTGAATATTAAATTAACAAATTTAAGATATTATGAATTAGAATTCAATTAAAAGACCGTTTCCGACCCAGAATATTTTATTTTTCTCTAGCGACGTTTCGGAAGGTATAAGCCAATCATCTCAAGTGCAATTAATTGAATCAATGTTGGATAAAAACATCCATGTTCCAGTCAATACAAATTGCAAATGGGATGTCGGCAAGACGGAGGTTCTGGGATCCACCTCAAGAAGTAAGCAGTGGCGTCATTTCGACTTTTTCTTTTCGGTCGCAAATCACGACCTTTTCATTAATTATTAATCGTCGTGATTTGCGACCGAAACGTCAACGATTAGAAATTAAATAAAAGTCTTTTATTTAATTCCTTGGCTACTTCGTCTCCTATATCCAACTATTATTATTATTATTGTATAATAATAATTGCCTTTTGATAATGTACTAAAGTTTCAGAACACTTATTCTAAGAAATATCGTAGTTAAAATGAATGACAATTTAATTTAAATTTAAGGATTGCGGTGTGGGTTTCAAGTGAAACATTTTGAACAAAGGTTGTATTTATGTGGGTTTCCCGAGGGTAAAAAAGTATTAACACAAATTTAAATACTCGATATATTTCGGGTTGTTAACCCATCTTCAGGAATTACAAAAAACTGATGGGTTAACAACCGAGTATTTATTTGTGTTAATACTTTTTTACCCTCGTGAAACCCACATAAATACAACCTTTGTACAATTTAATTTATTTAAATAGTCTAGAAAATACTGTATTAGGCACATGGTATATAAAAATAAGAGAAAGTAATAAAACCAGCCTTCAGGGCTCTAAAAGACATTATTATCGAAAAAATCTAATAAAACAAAAATATGGGTAGAAAACCCGTGAAGAAATCTGACTTTAATAGCCTATGTGTTAAGCAAAGTGCCCTGAAAAACAAGTTCAGACCTGAATGCTGACCCATTTGAAGAGAGGCAAACCAAAAGCCAAGAGAGCAAATACAAAAAATAAATCAATCAGAATTTAACCCATTCCTGAGCCATTAGGTAGATTAGGATGATTAATTTTTGTTATATTCTTTGCTTTGGCTAGCAATTATTACGTGAACATATATAAAATAATAATTTTTTATGAAGCAACTAATTTTTTACTTTACTCATATTTAAATAAAGAATTAATATAACGATTGAACTGAAAGTTACCTTAAATGGCCTAAAAGTTTAGAAGAAATTCGATTTTTTTGAGGAGCCAAGCGTGAAGTGGACTGCCACCAAGCGACGCCATGATGCAACTGACGAGGGAAATAAATAATTGAAAATTTTGACACAGAAGATATGAACACGACTCGAGCCGGAGCTCGACTGAGAGCACTCTGCATTCACCTATTGAATATAAAGAAAAAAAAAGCTTAAACTCGATCCCCAGCTCGTCTCTTCTAATTGGTTGAATTCTGATTGGCTTAGCACCTTGTCCCATAGAGCTAATGTAAATAGATAATTGGCAAAGATCCAACTTGTTTTCATTAAAAAGCTATAAGAATATACAAAAGATCAATTATTAGGAAATCATTTGAATTTGGAAATTATAAAAAATTCTATATAGATGGCACAATACTTTCATGGAGTTTTTTTTTTTTTTTTCTTCAATGTAATGGTTATTAAATCAGTTAGAATTTTATTAAAATGAAATGTGTGTCTTTCTTTAGGACGGAGTAAAACAATAACTCGGCCATTGAATGTCAAATTTACTAAGACTTATGTCAATGGTAAGAGGCAAGGGCGGATCCAGAGGTGTTTCTCGGGGGGGGGGGGGTAAATCTGGTGTGACTCGTCGCACAGCACCAGGGGCGTATATATAAATTTTTTCGGGGGGGGGGGGGGCCTGTTCTCAAAAATTTTTCTAGGAAAAATTTTGTTTTTCGCGGAACCAAAATTTTGATTTTGCGGAACCAAAAATTTTTGCATGTGCCGTTCGCGGAACCAAAAATTGCAAAAAATAAAAAAATTTTTCCGTCCGTAAAAATATTTTACCTTTTTTTTTAGAGAGGCAAAATCTTAAATTTTTTCCACCCGCGGAACCAAAAATAGGTATTGTTTCAAATCTCGGGGGGGGGGGGGTAATTACCCCTTTACTTCCCTTGTATCCACCCTTGGTAAGGGACTATTTTGACCTGTGTATAGGCTAAATGTGTGTTTGCAACTTGCAAATTTATAGTGAATAGCTAGCTCATATAATTTGAAGGAGAGATAATTATTATTAGCTTAATTATTAAAATCTCTAATGACCCATTACGAGCACCTTAAAATAATGTAATGTTTACCCCTTTACTAAATGGTCGTGTCTTATATTTTTATTATAAAAACACAATAGAGGGAGCGTAGGTTCGTTTTCGGTCTAAAACAATAAATGCATGTTAAATCATTATAATATAATTGATTTGGTCTTTTCGGCATCTTAGGCTTTTATTTAAATACGATATTTACTAGGGTTCAGACACGTTTATTTATACAATTTTTATCCAAATGATTTAAATGAATATTCATCGGTCTACCTGACCCGAGCACCTTGGCTTTAAGATTATCAATATTGATAATTTGTCAACACCCCCTCGGGCACGGGGGGATTAATTAATATTGAAATGCACAGGTTTTTAATTTTAACGATCTAACATCAAAGCTTGTTATTATTTTAAAGAAAGGGTTAAATGAAGATTCAATCTCTTTCAAAATTATTTTTAAAACACAACCCTTTGGGCTCTTTGATATAAATATATTTCCCTATTTATATTATAAATATAAATATTTACTCGTGATATTTATTTAAAAAGCTTACTGTACCTCGAGTCAAAATCCATTAAATAAATATTAATACGTATTCAAACGATAGATATTCATTTTCGTTTAATTATTATTTGTTAGTAATCAAAGAAAATTATATTTTTTTTAATGATTTCTTTATTTATTAATAAAAAGTAATAAAAATATAGATATTTATTCTGTGAGGATATCGAAAAGATATATTTAAAACCATAAATAGCCAGGGGGTGTTAGAGGTTTTTCAACTAGTAAAAAATCAAAGTCCTGACCCTTTTGGAATTATAATCGGAATTATAATCATGTTCAGAGAACCAAGGAAAGAGTCATGCGCGTTTCTTTCCCACTCTCTTATAGATACAAAGTGGAAAAGAAAGTGATTAAGAAGTATACCGTTTATTTCCAGAAATATTATTAAATTAAATAAGAAAGATTTTTGTTTATAAAGTCCATAATTAAAATTTTGCATAATTAAAGACTATTGAAAGTGATAAAATTTCACAAATTTCAAAACAAATTAAAATTTTAACAATACTTTCTCTCTATATTTTTTTCATATATAGGGTAAGGGAGCGTACAAGTATTACGTAGCGCAATTTTTGAAGTTTTTTGACCCCCCCCTCCCCCCATGTAACGCGCCGTAACATTTTTCTGGACCCCTACCTAGACGTTACCTAACGCTCAAGTGGCCATTTTTATCTAAAAGTCACAATTATGTTGCTTAAAGTATCGGAAAGTCGCTAAAATACCAGTTACGTAACGCGTGTTCAACCCCCCCTCCCCCCCCTTGTAACGCATGTTAACGTTTTACGAGGCCCCCACCCCCCTAAGAGAAAGTAAAAATTGATTTTCCAAAAAAAAAAATAAATAAATAAATAAATAAATTTTTTTTAATTAAATTTGAGCAAAAAGACAACACTTTTTTTTATCCTGCAGATATTTACGGTATTTGATATATTCTTCGACTAGTGGTATAGCCTGCAGAAGGCGCCCTGGACCCCCTTGTTCGCCTTTGGCGAGCAAGTGCATCAAATTTTACTGTTTGGAATTTTTGCAATTGCCCGCCTTAAAATTGAAAAAAAAATTTAAAGTTTTAAATTTCCCTCTGTGATTCCACTTTCTTTTACTCTGGCCAATCAGCGCCCTGACAAGAATATACACACTACACACAGGAAGTCTGTGGCTAGCGCTTTATACATAGTAATGATAATCATTTTCACAACAAACTACATTATGTATGGGTTGCAAAAAAAATTTAATAAAAAATTTTCTATATCACACGACAAAAGAGAAATTGATTAAAAATATGTAAATAAATATTTTCATAAAGGGATAGTTAGTTAGCTTTAAAAAAATATTAACAATTATATGGGTTATATGGAAGAGGGAATAAAATAAATAACATTTTAATCCTTTCACCCCTCCACCTAATATTGAAGTTAGATTAAATGTTTTATAAAGGAAAGTATTGCAATTAGTTTTTTTTTTTTAATCATTCACACTTTTTTCCTACATTCACACACATACACACAGACTTAGGCCATTTAAGACTTTACGATACCCATTTGCCTTAAATAAAATAATCGGACTGCCTGGGATCCGAACCCACGACCCTTGGTATACAAGGCAGGCGCGCTACCAACTACACCAAGCCCGAGGGCAATTGTTGGAGATTGATAGAAACAAAAAATAGGATCACGATATTCTATAGAACCTTAGAAATTGACTAAATATCAAAAGGGAATCACATGAATGTAACCCTTTTTTGTTTAATTTAAATAAAAAAACACGATATGTAAACCTCTTTTCGAAATCGATATTTTTTTTTTCCAATTCGCAATTCAAGTGACCCGGGAGTTTGAATCGCTGACGATGGAATAAAAAATGTATAATGAAAGAAACCTGCAGGGTGTTCTAATTTTAATATTGCCTAAAAAAAAAAAATAAAATAAAAAAAAAAGGAATGCTGTTCTTTTAATGACCAATAAAAAGAAGAGCTGAGATGTGGTCATAGGAGGAAATCATACATGAATGGCTCTTTTTATGATGACATCTCTCTCTGTGTGTTATATAGTCTGAGCATTCGTGCTTCTGTATAACAAATTTTAAATTAAAAATAATAGAGATTCGTCATCATGTCTAGAGGGCATTTAAAAAAATCATATTGGACTTATTCCTTGAAAAAAAGCAGAGGGTAAATAATATACGAAGGTTATATTCATTTAGTTGGAAAAAAAAACGTAATATTTAGTTTTATATATTCAAAAGCGAGTCCTTAAAAAATAATTAAAAATTTTAAATTAAGAAATGAAATTTGTGTTATTATCCAAATCAATTGGAACGTGACTGTCGAGTTAATTCTTCAGTGTCTCAGCAACCAGGAAAATTAAATAAGATTTTTTAACTGTCGACATTTCGGTATCGAGATACGACCTTGCTCAGGAACTATGGCTATCACATTTATTTAAATATTACCCGAGTACAATTTTCTAAAGAAATATCAGAGAAATTTTTTTTTTAAGAATTCTAAAATAAAATTTTTATATTAGAGTGAGGTGGATAGCTGAGTAGATCTTGTAGTAAGGAAGAAGAAAAGCAATTGCAGCTAGGTTATTTGTTTAAAACACTTCACCGACTTTCGTCAGAACGACCACACACAAGTGTCAACAAAATTCCCCAAAATGTCGAATCACAATCGTCAACTTATTTGTTGCCATTTATAGGACCAATACTATGCGAGTCAAGGTTAGATTGATCTAACCTTGAATCTAACCTTGACTCGCATAGCCTATTGGTCCTTTTAATGGCAACAAGCCATTTGCCATTCGCCCTGGGATTTTGGACGCCTCGCTAGTGATTATTAACGAATCTGCAATTCTTTCTCCTACCAAATTTTTTACAAATGGGGGGGGGGGGGGTCATGCGGCACTCCCCCCAAGGGCTATGATCTTTTTTAAATATTATCTTATTCAAAATAAAATATTTCATAATATTATCTACAGGTTTCAGGGGCGTATATATGGGAGGGGGGGGGGGGTTCGAGGGGGCCTGGGGATATACAGACATCAGCGCAAACAAATTTTTCCAAGGGTTGGAAAGTTTTAGTTCCGCAAAAAATTTCGGTCTGAAAAAAAATTTTGTTTCTTGAAGAAAAGATTTTCCGCAGAAAAATTTTTGAGTTCAGGCCCCACTCCCCGAAAAAAATGTCTATATACGCCCCTGACAGGTATATGAACTGTAAAAAATTGAAAAATTAATAAAATAAAATAAATATCTTTTGGCAAAGTTTGAGGTACCTATTTGTAAGTAAATTTTAAGAAAATAAAAGGTTGCCCCCCCCTCAAGAAAAAGTTAAATGACGCCACTGACCAAAAGAAATCAAAAGATGAAAATGCTTTTAGATATTATTATTCAAAAACAAATTTCTGCACTGATATTTCTTCACTAAAATTCCGATCCCTTTCTGAACAGGGGAGTATATAGAAATTTTTTCGGAGGGGGGGGTCGAACTCAAAAATTTTCTTGCAGAAATTTTTTTTTTGACGAAACTAAATTTTTCAGCAGGGCTGCAAAAATTGTCCGGACCTCCTTGGTTCCCCTTATATCCCCCCTGTTCAATATTTGGAAAATTTCGGGGGGGGGGCCTTATATACGCCCCTGATATTGAAGAAGGCCTCGAATGATAACAGAAAGGTTAAAATATTTAATTTTCCTAGGTGTGGAGTATCGAATAAAATAAATCGCAAAAATTATGAAATTTAATAAATAAAAGTCTTTCGTCATATTAGGCCATATATACTTTCAACGATATATTAGGGGGTCCAGGCACATTTATTTATACCATTTGGTATTCAAATGATTTAAATAAATTCATCCGACTGTCTGGGATCCGAACCCGCGGGGAGGGGGTGATTTTAATTCTTTGTTTATTATTGAAATTAGATAATTTTGATTAAGACCAATTTATTTTGGAACGCAGAGTATCTAAACTTTTATTTTCTCAATCGATATTTCCAAAAATATCCGGCTAGAAACTCTCTAACCTAAAACCCAGGAAGTAAGTAAGGGGTTGGCACCTCCCCACATTTTTTTCTCATTCAATCGTCCAAAGCTTCAACTGGGGAATTAAGACAAAGACAGTTGGAAACGTCTTTTATCTTATTGTATTTTATTTCTCTCTCCTTTTTCTCTCTTCCCTATATATTGTAATTGATTAAATCTTTCTAAAAATTCACTCTAGTGTAAAAGATTAATTTCCAACTTTATTATTAATGAAAGAAATTAAATCTTTGCGAGAAAAAAAAAAAAAAAATTAGCTAATGGATTTTAAAAAATGTTTTTTTATCCTCGTTTAATTAGAAATTAATTAAAAAAGCATGATATAAATTAATACTTTCCTCTAATAAAGACTAAGACTTCTAATCTTACTTTAAAAAACTAATAAATGTCTTCCGTCGAAATTAAAAAGTAATCTGCGGTCACAATAAAATAGTGGAATTTCAATTTAATTTAATTTATAACAATAATAAAAATTTCGTGAACTTTCTAAAAGAAATAAATTTTCCCAATAAATATATTGTATTCAAAAGAATACCCTTTTTTACTTTATCTTACCTCTATATATATGTTAATATATAGAGAGAGAAAGTATTGGATTCATGTAAAAAATTCGATGTCGAGATTTTGATGGATATACACGTTTTGATGTCCCTGAATCCAAAAAAAAAAAATGGTTTTCGCGACATGTTCTGTCTGTGTGTCTGTTTGGGTTCAATTTAAAGCATGAAGGGTTTGAGCTAGGAGTTTGAAATTTTATCTTTAAGTTAGGGCGTGAAAATAAGCTTTGAGAAAAATATTTTTCTTCAGGAATGAAAGTTAGAAGAAAATGCAACCAGAATTTTTTCTTTAAAAATATATTTTAACAGCTGACGTTTCGGCTTTGGTCAAAGCCATCCTCGGAGCTGTTAGTGGTCATTCGAGGATGGCTTTAACCAAGGCCGAAACGTAAGCTGTTATATTAAAAAAAAAATTCTGGTTGCGTTTTCTTCTAACTTTCATTCCAGATACAAATTCCACCAGCCATAAAATTTCCTTAGACCAGCGTTTTCCAAACTATGGCGCCTCATAGTTTGGCCTTTTTAGGGAGACGCGGACTGGTCTAACTACCTTCGGTAATCGAAAGTTGTGTTCTGTGCTTGTCACACCAGATTTTTTCAATTTATAAGAGAAAAATTAATTTTAATGTTTATTTTTAGAATGAAAATAAAATTGAGAGGAAATGTTCCAAAAATTTATTTTATTTTTTTTTTTAACTGGTTAAGAAGATGAAAGTTATTATTTGCTTCAAGTATTTTGAAGGAGAAATTGATGAAATGTTTTTTTTTTTTTTAAAGAAAGAAAACAAAAAACAAAATTAAATTTGAATACAGAAAGAGAGGGAATATAAAATTTATAAAGAATCCTCTCAATTAGAAAAAACAAAAAAAAGTGAGTTGCTTTATCTTAATATGTATTCATATTAAGTTTTTTTTTCCCGCATCAAAACAACCCCGATAGACAGATTTGATCATATTTAAATCATATTTACTTCATGATTGTAAATTGTACGCAGCAAGGTTGTTCACCTTGTGATTAGCAATATTACTGCATATTTTAATCAAGGAGTGACTTCATACATCATGATCATAGATAAACTTAATCATATTTACATCCTATTTACTTCATGATGAAAAATGTATGCAGCTAGCTTGTCCACATAGTGATTAGGGATATTACTGCATATTTGAATCAAGAAATGACTACATACATTGACCAAATAATTGCACAACAATTGCTCATGGCGTGCATATTATATTTACATCATATTTGCGTCCTCTCTCTTCATCTGTAGTTAGCAGATGTTTCGGTCCGCATCACGCCTGGCCATCATCAGTACAAAAAAAAGATTAGGTGGAGGGCCTGGGTCAAACAATCTGTAAAAATTATTTTAAAGTTTCAGAGAAGCAGAGGACATACGTGAGCGCGTGCGGATCTACGCTTCTGCCTGCTGCTTCTCTGAAATTTAACAATAATTCTTACAGATTGTTTGACCCGGGCCCTCCACCAAATCATTTTTTTTACTGATGATGACCAGGCGTGATGTCGACCGAAACACCTGCTAACTACAGATGATGTGATAAGAGTCCATAAAATGCTGGCTTTTCTTCTCCGGTCCTTTTCTTTAAATGTGATCCTGCGAGAATCTTCCAACTGTAATATAAATAATAAAAAAAAATTTTTTTGAAACTTTACTAAATAAAGAACACAATTCATTTTTGGATAAATAAATTCTTTTAATATATAATGTTCTAATAATTATAAATATAAATATATATATATATATATCACGCATATCTTTCATGTTTTTTGGCTTTTAAGTCTGTTATATATGTTATGTTGCGTACCCGTTTAGAAAGATTTCGCTGATTTCTTGCAGTTTGTTTATAGGATCGGATTACTTCCATCATGTCTTTGACGAATTCATCCTTTTTCGGTTTTGTTGGAAACGTATTCGTTAAAGCATCTGAAAATTGAAAAAAAAACAATGACAAATGAATTCTCAAGAAATATAACATACCAATAACAATCATATTAAATGTGGCACTTACGAAAGAAGATCCTAGCCATTTTTGTTTTACTGAAAGGAATTTTCTCGGGCTGGTTCGCACGAGTTTGGCCGTTGTACTGAGTGAAATTCCAATTCTGTTAGCCGAAGACCAACGGATTTGAGATGCGCACATTTAGACCTACTTTCAATTTGCAACATATTTACTTAATATTGTGTTTAAAATTAATTTACTTTAAATTTACTAGTATAAACTTCATTCGAAGACATCAAACGATGATTTAAATTTGATGAACATTCATTTACATAAAATACCAGCAGCATTTATCTTTTATTTGCAACAAATTCACCTAATATTGTGCTTAAAATAAATTTACTTTAAATTTACTCATATAGACTTCATTCTACCACATCAAACGATGGTCTAAATTTGACGTACATTCATTTACACCAAATAAAGCAATTAACCTCTGCAAACAATAAGGCTAAAAATTTACTGCATAACGTGATTGCAACTTGACGGCATATTTACGTAATACGTTTTCTAATCAATGTATGAAGTAAACTTGTTCTAAAATTTACAAAAATTGAGTGTAATCATTCGCATGAGCGTCGTTTACTTCAAAAATGTCTATCTGGGAAAAGAGTCCAAATTTGATTCCACGTCTGACTTAGTAAGTCAACATTTATCAGTATTCAGTGAGAACAAGGGAGGAAATCGCCTTTCCGCCGAAATAAAAATAAATCAAAGAAAAATTAAATTAATGAAGATAAAGGAAAACAACTTTAAAGCCCCCCCCCCCCCAGGGACAAAAAGAGGGCTAAAATAGATTCGTTAAGAATAAATCTCAGATTTTCTCTTCCCAATAGTCAATTCAATTCAATTTCTTAAATAGAGACTGGACTAAATTATACTACAGCAGAGCTTTCAAAAGTAGAGGGCCGCGGCCCCCTAGGGGGCCATGGATTACCCGCAGGGGAGCCGCGAAGTATCGCAATTGTAACAAATAAATTATTGTTAACTAAGTTTAAATAGTTGTATAAAATAGTAGTTATAAAATTTCGATAATATATTGAAATATTTTCTAAATCAAGCATTAGTTTAAAGCAGTGGTTTCGGCCTTGGTCAAAGTTCATCCTCGGATGACCACTAACAGCTCCGAGGATGGCTTTGACCAATGCCGAAACGTCAGCTGTTAAAATATATTTTTAAAGAAAAAATTCTGGTTGCGTTTTCTTTTAACTTTCGTTCCTGAAGAAAAATATTTTTCTCAAATCTTATTTTCACGCCCTAGGGGGGTGCCTAACTTATATATAAAATTTCAACCTCCTAGCTCAATTCCTTCATGCTTTAAATTGAACCCAAACAGACACACAGATAGAACATGTCGCGAAAACCATTTTTTGGATTCAGGGGACCTCAAAACGTGTATATCCATCAAAATCTCAACATCGAATTTTTTTACATGAAACCAATACTTTCTATATATATATATATATATATATTAACATATATATAGAGGTAAGAGAAAGTAAAAATTCAAATCCTAATTGAGATGTTCTATATACAAAAAGATGCGGAAACTCACCCCAGTAAAATTCTAAGTTTGACTAATCATATCTTACTTTTCTACCTAATGAAAAAAATCCCTACAAAATTCTGCGAGGGATTCGATGGGTTCCTAAGTTACCCTGTGTTTTTATTATCTGTTTATGAGGGTTTCGAAATCTTCAAAAAATTAATTCCGCCCTAGTAATAAGAGATTTTAGAATGGCATTAAAAATGTTTCTATCCTACTATACTATTTGCTAAATATTGAATATAAATTTTAACTCAAAAGGAATGCACTTATTTTTTATAGTAAAAGTATTAAAAAACATTAATATCTTTCTGCATTATAGGGGATGGGGCATTAACCCCCCTGGTTAATGCCTTCATACTTCCCCCTCGCCCCTTTAAGGAAATGCGAGCCTTCATCGCGAAATTACTCTCAAAATAATTTGAATACATTTATAAATAATTATTTTAATTTTATTTTGAAATTTTATTTTAATTTTCAACCCTTAATCCACCCCTCTGTAAAAGTATATTAAGGATATTTGATTAACAAAAATATAGGCCATATAGAAAGAATATAATGGTAAATAATGGTGACTGGATATCAAATGGCTTAAATAGAAATGCCTGGACCCCATTATTAATTAATAACGGTTATCGTATAAAGTCTTATATGGCATGAGTTGACTCTGTGAATGTGTGTTTGTGAGTGTGAGAGTGAATGAGAAAAAAAGGTGTTTAAAAAAAAAAAAGATAAAAAATAAAAACTAATTTTTTTTCAAAGACACCTACACTCCCCCTCCCCCTTTCAACAGCTTATATTCTCCCTCAACCCTTAGTGAAATACAAAATATTTAATTTCATATTCAAAAGAATCGTTTTTCGCAGTCAAATTATTTGTTTCTATCATTTTTTTTTTCAACGATAAAATGCATAATAATTACCTTTAATAAGACACTCAAGGGGGTGAGCTGGTTGACGGTGAGGTCAGGGTGGGTTACACTATATTAATTATTCACTTTGATTCACTTTAAACACAAAAAAAGATCAGTCAGCGCCTGCAACCCGGCAACGCACTCGACTCGACTGAGCGAGAGAGAGACTTGTTTTTCTTTGTATAGGAATAAATAGATGAAAATAACAATTCCCTTTTTATTAAAAGTAAAAAAATACCTTTTGCTCTAATCTAACTATATTTAGAGATGGAAAAGAATGTCAACAAGTGATTTGGAATATTCCACGGCCTTTCTTAAATAATCAACCCTTCATCACCTCTAAAATCAACCCTTAATATTATAAAATAATAATCAACGCTATTTTTTGAATGTTTTCTATTTAATTGGCTTCGATTTAGCTAAAATAAATTTAAAAAACATTTTTTTTTTTTTTCAATTTTTCAACCTCATATCCAATCCTAATAAATAAAATAATTACCAATGATATCGCCTTCGGCAAGCTTCGCGTCTAGTCAGAAAAAAATTAAAACCCCTCCCTGGAACCGCCTTTGGGCTTTACACATAGTATAATTTTCTAGAATGAGTCTTACTTTAGGCCAGTGGTTTCCAAACTTTATGTTACAACGCCTCCCTTAAAAATATTTAATCGTATGACGCCCCCTCCCCACATATTTAAAAAAATAATACAAAAACAAAAAAATTTAATACTAAAGAATATAAATTTATATAAAAATATTTTTTTTTATTTATTAAAACTCCGTCCCAGAACCTTTTAAATTATTTTATTATTTTATTTATAAATCTAGCAATCATTTAAAAAATTGATTTCGGTGGCCAATATTCGCGCCTCCCCTTAGACGGCACTTCAAAAAGTTCTCCATTATAAACAGAATATAAATATTTGCCGATATTTATAAAATTTACATCTTGAATTCAAATGTACCGTACTGTAGGAAATTAATATATACAAAAAAATTTTTCTGACCATCACAGAACACAACTTTCAATTACCGAAGATAAGAAAAAGTTATGTGCTGTGCGACCATCACACCAGATTTTTATCTATAGAAAATAATTTTCTTACAGCCAGGATTAAAAAAAAAAAAAATTCTTTTGAAGACTTATATATCCTTTCATCAACCATATCTGAATGGATAGTATAGAATATTAACAGATAAATATCTTTAAAATTATACCATATTAATCACTTTAAAATTTTGATTAAAAAATCCATATTTTCTTTTTATAAAAAGAAATTTAAAAGAGAATAGAAAGAAAGAGAGAACATGGGCGAGGGAATGTAATTTAAGCCACAAAAAGAAGATAAAGGTATGTTTTTCTGATAATTTATTTTTGCTTTGATTTTCTACAAATTACATCCGTTTGTAATAAATTATAGCTAAATAGGAAAATGGAATGGAAATTAGTAGAAAACTTTTTCCATTCAGATTTATATTCTTTGACAAGGAGAGAGAAAATTTGTTCAGAAATAATTCATTAAAATTTATTTTTTATGATTTTCTATATACCCGAGGGATAAGGAAAATATGATAAATATCTATATATAAATTTTAATTTTTTATGCAACAAAAATGTATTGTATTTCAATTGAATTGGCTACCAATCTATTGAAATAAATAGGGACGGCGATCAAATGGCCTACGATGCCGAAAAAAGCCTTGAATAAGAAGACAAATTGTAATTTTTTGACACGAATATGAAATTAAATTTGTTTTGATGTAAATAATTAATGAATTTTTTGTTTCTCATGTAAGTACAGACAGTAAAAATTTTCACTTTTGAAGAAAAATACTCTTTGATAGTAAAAAAAAAAAATTACAATTTGACATAAACCTTTTTGTAAATGTGGCTAACCAAAAAGTCAAATTTTCGGTAATATAATTCAAGAAAAACTACAAATCAAAGGGAACTAAATTTGTTATCTATAGGAATGTAAGAGGAAAAACTTTTTATTAAACCGAGATCTGAGATAGGGGATGAAAAAGTAAAGTTTGCTAGAAGTCTGAAATTTTATAAATTAGCATTACGTGATTTTTTTTTAGAGCAATGTAATCAAATATTAAAAGTGTTTCGGTTTTTTTTTTTACTCTCTCTTAGGTATTTGTAGATGAAGTAATCCTCAAAAAATCACACAATATTGTTTATCCTAATTAATTATATTTTATCAATTATCTAGATTATTTTAAACTTAAATAGAAAAAATCTGATGTGACTGGCGCACAGCACACAACTTTCTCTTACCTTCGGTAATCGAAAGTTGTGTACTGTGCTTGTCACACCAGATTTTTTGTGTCGACATATATTTAGTTCCCGACAGTACGGAACATTTGAATTCAGATGTAAAATTTATAAGTATGGGAAAATATTTATATTTTGTTACCATGGCAACCATTTCTCCTATCTTCCCTATGAAATACAAGAGTAAAGTGGTCTTCAGAAGATTTCAATCGCAAAATGAGAATATACATTTTAAAGAGCATCTAAAAAATAATTGATTTTTGAATTTTAAAAAAAATCGTTGGAGCAAATTTTGAGAAAATCGAAAAAAACTGAAAAAGTACATCAGTAAAGTACTAGTAATCTTTGGCCGATTTTGATTAAAAGCTTATTTTTCCGGTCCCGGGGGTGTTTAAGTTAAATATAGAATTTCAACCTCGTAGCTCAATTCCTTCATGCTTAAAATTGAACACAGACACACACACAGACAGACAGACAGACCATGTCGCGAAAACCACTTTTTTGGATTCAGGGGACCTCAAAACGTGAAGATCCATCAAAATCTCGACATCGAATTTTTGACATGAATCCAATACTTTCTCTCTATATATATATTACATATATACATAGGTAAGAGAAAGTAAAAAAATTGTGAAATCAATATATGCCCATTACAGTGAAGGATATAGAGTGTCAATATTATTGAGCGTGTGAAAGTCGAGATTGACATATTGTCAATAAAATATTGATGAGATGGGGAAAACTGTGAAGTTGTTTAAATCGAAACCTACGAGTTATAAATTCCAATACTTTTTTTTTCTTTAAATAAAAATTAATTTTAATGAATTAACGCAAAAACAAAAGATCAATTAAAAATAATATAATGGGGAGAGAAAATAAAAAGAGTTCATTCTCAGATTCTTGACTTGATTTGCTAATGGACCAACACCGATTACAATATTAAAAAGGTAGGAGGCATATCATCAACAGACTCCGAGTGAATTGAAAGCAATCGAAATTCGATTAACTTTAAAATCAAAAAACAATTTTTTAAGAAAGAATGTGCGACAAGAAAAATTTGACTAACAGTTCGAAATGAGATCTTATATTTATTATATCTATTTCGATATGTGACATCAATTAAAATTCTAAATTACAAAAAAATTTTTAATCTAAACCTACGATTATTAAAAATTTCAAACATATCTCCTAGTGTATCATTTAAAATTTAAAAAATCTGGTGTGATTGGTCGCACAGCACCCAACTTTCTCTTACCTTCGGTAATCGAAAGTTGTGTTCTGTGCTTGCCACGCCAGATTTTTGTGTGTCGAGATGTATTTAGTTCCCGAGAGTACGGTACATTCGATTAAAAATATTTATATTTTTTTTACCATAGCAACCATTTCTCCTATCTTTCCTATGAAGTACAAGAGTAAAGTGGTCTACAGAAGATTACAATGACAAAATAAGAATATACATTTTTAAGAACATCTAAAAAATAATTGATTTTTGAATTTTAATCAAAATCATTGAAGCGAATTTTGAGAAAATCGAAAAAAACTGAAAAAGTGCAACATCAGTAAAGTACTAGTACTCTTTGGTCGATTTTGTTCACAAGCTTCGTGTCACGTCCCATAGGGGTGTCTAACTTGAATATATTTTGTTCACATAGACACACAAACAGACAGGCTATGACGCGAAAATCACTTTTTTGGATTCAGGGGACCTCAAAACGTGTATATCCGTCAAAAATTTTTTGACATGAATCCAATACTTTCTCTCTATATATATTAACTTATACAGAGGTAAGAGAAAGAAAAAAAATATATGTATTTTTTTTTTTTTTAAGTCCTCGGCATCTTAGGCCATACTGTCTTTGAATGATAAACAAATATAAATATTAAGATACAAATTAATCAGACTTTATTTATACCATTTGGTATCCAAACGATTTAAATAAATATTCATTGGCTTGCCCGGGGTCCGAATCAACTCCTCTTGGCTTTTAGATTATCAATATTGAAATATGTCAACACCTCTAACCTCTCGGCCAAGGGGTGGGGGTTATTTATAGTTAGATATATTATTTTAGAATAGTCGTATTTGATTTGTATAGATCCTATATATAGATGTGAATATATCCATATAGTTGGATAAATGTGGGAATTATTAAACTTAATTAATTAACAAACAACAAAACCATTATCTATATTTACATGTCCGTCCACGTGTTTATTTATTTATAATTAGCTTTGCATAAATGTCATATCGTTTAAATTATTTTTTTTGCCCTCTGTGACCCGATGAACATTGACCTCTTCTCCCACCCCCTTCCATTTCTTACGTGCTTTGGGTTTGACATCGAAAAATTAATTTGTTAAAAAAAAGGAATTGAATTGGAAATTTTTCTCCTTTTTTTTTTTTTTTTTTTTTGGTGAATACAAATTTAATTATAAAAAATTCTTGATTTGATAGACTGTCTTTGATTAATGGGAATTGAATTTTTTTTTTCCGTCTAAATTTTTTATTAGAAGCTTTTTTTTAGCCTACTGAATTAATAACGTTGGGGGATTGGTCCTCATTCAAAAAAAAAAAAAACAATGTACCATTCATTTCATATGAAAAATTGTCTAAAGCCTATATGACGATAAAAAAATTTTTATATAAGGCAAATTTCTTTATCTTCAGAGTAAAAAAAAATTTCGACTTTTTGAACAACATTTTAGAACTGAGTTGAAAAAATTCGAGAATGACTTCCCCTAGGTTACTCTACAAATGCGGGATTATCTTACACTAAAATTGTAGATCTGTATCAAACTTTAGTAAATATGTGAACCAGAACTCTTAGTAGATTAATTTTACTTTCTCTTAGCCTATATATGAAATATATAGGAGAGAAAGTATTGCGATCATGTCAAAAATTCGATGTCGAGATTTTGATGGATATACATGTTTTGAGGTCCCCTGAGTCCAAAAAAAGTGGGTCCCGCAAATTGGTCTGTGTGTGTGTGTGTGTGTGTGTGTGTGTATGTATGTGTGTGTGTGTGTCTGTATGTGTGGACAGATTTTTAGCATGAAGGAATTGAGCTACCGGATTGAAATTTTATATTTAACTTAGGTACCTTCCCACACGCTCAAAATAAGCTTTTGAACAAAATCGGCCAAAAAGTACTAGTACTTTACTGATGTACTTTTTCAGTTTTTTTTCGATTTTCTCAAAATTCCCTCCAAGGATTTTTTTTTAAATTCAAAAATCAATTATTTTTTAGATGCTCTTTAAAATGTATATTCTCATTTTGCCGTTGAAATCTTCTGAAGACCACTTTACTCTTGTTCTTCATAGGAAAGATAGAAATGGTTGCCATGGTAACGGAATTTAAATCTTTTTCTTTTTATTAGATTAAAAATCAATTATTATTTAAATTCCCATTTATTTTTATTTTATTTGTGTCTTTAATTGCTTAGGAGAAAACATATATCTCTCTCTCTCACTTGCAAACATTATCGCCTGTCTCTCCGCCTTCTCTCATAGGCCTAATGTTAATTTCCTATAGGGATTTGTATGTTAATTTCGATTCAAAAGGGGGTCCCCTTTGGAACTTTTTACGCATTTAAAATTTTTTTTTCCAATTCTTATGAAATTTTGTATTTATTTACGATTCTATATTGTGTATAAAATGTCCAAATATGAGATTAAAATTTTGAAAAATAACCATAGTTTATTTCAAGCAGTCAACATTTAAAATGCAAGTTTGAAACTAAGGTGCTATCGGAAACTAAATATATCTCGACACAAAAAATCTGGTGTGACCAGCACGGTGCACAACTTTCTCTTACCGAAGGGTAAGAGAAAGTGGTGTGCTATGCGCCAGTCACACCAGATTTTTTAAGTATAGATGCAGATTATTTATTTAAATAAAAAATAATTTTATTTTCAGGACTTTATTCTCCTACGACTTGGCTTCATCGGGTCATGAGAGACATGACCGAGCTTGGCTTGTCGGAGACAACAGCATTGGATAGAGGAGAATGGAGGGGGAGGGTGAGGTCCGCCGACCCCGCACCGAGGGATTAATAATGGCGAGGACAGAAGAAGATTCTCCTACGACAGTGTGGCATTAAGACATCCAGTTTCGGTCATTAAATGTCAATAATCATGTCAATATAATGGCTGATACTGGATGTCTTAGTGTATACACAGTAGGGTGTCCCTTATTTTTCAAAGTATTTATTTTGGAACGCATAGGGCCTAGTTTTTTTCATTTGCCCCTAAAATACTCACAAATAAAATTTTAGCATATTTGGGGCACTGCAACCCGTGCCGACTAGCTCCGAAACATGGCCATACAAGCTGTGCGGATAGAGTTGCGCGCCCTCGCTCTATTTGTCAGTTGTACTCTGTTTGTTTGGTAATTCAGCAATTTTTTATTAAACATAAGGTAATATTTCCAAATGTTTCGGAGGCTTATTGGCACTCCTTCTTCAGTGGATTTATAATATAACGAAAAAGAGGGACATTCGTGAGAAGAGAGTGGTGAGTTAAAAAGAAAGTTTCAAAAATAATTTTTTATATGCCTCATGATGTCTTGCTGTCGTCGCCGAAATATCGCTTTTAATGAAATATAGAAAAAAACTAGCGACGGTAGGGTTCCCTTCAGCAAACCAACCTCCGCTAGGCCCTGACGGGCGGCGTCTCGGGATATGACTAATAGGGTGGAGCGAAA
This sequence comes from Euborellia annulipes, assembly GCA_023213315.1. Lineage (NCBI taxonomy): Eukaryota > Metazoa > Arthropoda > Insecta > Dermaptera > Anisolabididae > Euborellia > Euborellia annulipes. The sequence continues at coordinate 26,989 of JAKCPI010004440.1, read as the reverse complement.
TTTTTTTTTTTTTTTTTTCGAATTTCAAAACGGGCTACCCTGGAAAAGTTGTTCCATAATGTGACTATTTACCCCCTATTTTTATTTCTTAATACGAGCATATCTTGAGGTGCCCCAAGAGAGTCAAAGTTTAAAAAAAAAATAATTATGGTCTTCCACTATTAAATATAAATATTAGTGCCAAAATACTTAATTAGTGTTGATTTATAATTAATAAATAACTTGGAACCAATAACCGAGTGTTTTATTTTCATATTTTAATTTTCAAAATATTTCAACTAGAGCCTACGGTAGAAACTTTATCCATAATACAGGTTTAGGATCCAAATTTCAAAAAACCCTGAAAACCTTTTCGAGATATTTATTTAAAGAAACTTTTAGCGAAGAGAGCTAATTGATATCTCATATCGTTTAAACGTAATTAAAGAAAGTCTAAAATTTAATTAAAAAATGCATTTTTTTCCAAAGTGGCGATTTTGGGCCCTTAAGGTCCGAATTTCAAAAAACCCCTAAAGGGCTTTTGAGGTGTTCTTTTAAGGAAGAATATACCGAAGGAATTAATTTGATATCTCATATCGTTTAAACGTAATTAAAAAAAAGTCAAAAATTTAATTAAAAAATGCATTTTTTTCCAAAGTGGCGATTTTGGGCCCTTAAGGTCCGAATTTCAAAAAACCCCTAAAGGGCTTTTGAGGTGTTCTTTTAAGGAAGAATATACCGAAGGAATTAATTTGATATCTCATATCGTTTAAACGTAATTAAAAAAAAGTCAAAAATTTAATTAAAAAATGCATTTTTTTCCAAAGTGGCGATTTTGGGCCCTTAAGGTCCGAATTTCAAAAAACCCCTAAAGGGCTTTTGAGGTGTTCTTTTAAGGAAGAATATACCGAAGGAATTAATTTGATATCTCATATCGTTTAAACGTAATTAAAAAAAAGTCAAAAATTTAATTAAAAAATGCATTTTTTTCCAAAATGGCGATTTTGGGCCCTTAAGGTCCGAATTTCAAAAAACCCCTAAAGGGCTTTTGAGGTGTTCATTTAAGGAAGAATGTACCGAAGGAATTAATTTGATATCTCATCTCGTTTAAACGTAATTAAAGAAAGTCAAAAATTTAATTAAAAAATGCATTTTTTTCTAAAATGGCGATTTTAGGCCCTTAAGGTCCGAATTTCAAAAAACCCCTAAAGGGCTTTTGAGGTGTTCTTTTAAGGAAGAATATACCGAAGGAATTAATTTGATATCTCATCTCGTTTAAACGTAATTAAAGAAAAGTCAAAAAATTAATTAAAAAATCCATTTTTTTCCAAAATGGTGATTTTGGGCCCTTAAGGTCCGAATTTCAAAAAACCCCTCAAGGGCTTTTGAAGTGTTCATTTAAGGAAGAATGTACCGAAGGAATTAATTTGATATCTCATCTCGTTTAAACGTAATTAAAGAAAGTCAAAAAATTAATTAAAAAATCCATTTTTTTCCAAAATGGTGATTTTAATTAAAAAGATAATAATATGAATTATTTCTGAGCTTGGGCACAGGAGCCATATAATTTTGTATGAAGCAAATAAATTTTATTATTGACGAGTCCTGGTTTGATCACATGTGCACTTGCATTATGTGTATAATTCCCAATAACTGCAGATGGTCAAATAAATTCAGGCCGAAACGTCTTATCCTGGGAGTTTTATTAACCTAGATAATCTCAATTTGACTGATATCTCAAATTCTCCATTATAATTATTTTTATTTAAACTTGTAAATAATATCCTGCATCTATTCTTAGGAAGTAAACTTCCAATTCCTATTATTTGAATAAATTCTTTTACTAGCCCAGTTCATTATTTGTAGTAAAGGTTGAAGAAAAGAGCTGCAATTGGTCTTTTCACCAATTTATTTTAAAAAATTTGGTGTAACAACATCAAAAAACTTTCAATTAATCTATTAGTAGGGCTGCGCAAAATAAACGATTATTCACAGATTATTTTCTTAAAAAATAATGGATTATTAAAAAAATAATAATCGATAATAATTAGGGATGGGGTCTAAAGGGCCTTAGATGCCGAAAAGACCTTAAACAAATTAAAAAAAAAAATTATATTATTTTAATTTTAAAAATGTTTAAATTAGTGCCTACAGTGAATTCTTTAGATTATAAAATTTTATATTTTTCTAACACCCAGGAACAAATTGTTAAAGTGCAGCCACTCGGAAAGAAAGTGTGAAGTTGTTAATTTGTAAACCAATTCAACAATTGCACATTTGTAGTCCAATTTAAACCCAAAGGGCCAAAAAACCAATAGAAACAATGGCGGCGAGAAACTTTTGGCCCTCATAGTTTTAAAGTAGGGAGGCAGACTTGGATTGAGTCAAGTGAATCAAACTTGTGGAAGGTCGGTTGAGTTATCTTTAGTTAAAATTGATAAAACCAACGATTTATTTATTTTTTTCCCATATGGGGCCTCTATAATAATTTTATTGTATTTAATAGATAATATTTTTTGTTCTTCCGTCTTCTTCTCTTTTTTCGTGATAACATATTGGTTCTTACTTGTTTTTTAATAGAACAACATCTATCTTACTTTCCTTTCTTTTTTAGGTGAAGAACAAGAAGAGGAACTTTTATAAAAGTTTTCTAATAAAAAAATAAAATAAAAAGAGAGAAAAAAAGGGGGGGGGGGACAGGAAAGAGAGGGAGGTCATTATTTACGAACATATTTTTGACTTTTTTATGACATAACCCCTTTCTCATTCTCTCTTCGATATTTTTTATTACCACAAAATGGGTTCTTATTAAATTTTATATACTTTTTTTAAAAACCGCTGATTTATTATTATTAGGGTCTTAGGAAGAAATTATTTATGTTACATTTAAAAAAAAAAAAAAAGATAATTCATTTCTTTAACACATTTTTTACCCCTAAAGTGAAAAAATTAATTTACTTATTAAAAGGTTAATTTTTTTTTTTAAATATATATATATTTTTGTAAGAGCCATTTAGTTGCTAAAGTTTTCTTTAGAAAGAAAAGATAATAAATTAGAGCGAGTTCAAGATAACGTCGTTGTTGTTGTTATATAAAAGAAGCACTTTTTAAAAGAGAAGTTTCATTTCACATAGCCTATTACCATAGAAAAAATAACTATAATACTATTTTCAAAACTCTTAATCAGTGTTATTAAAAATTATTGAATTTAGAAAATTAATTTATTTCATAATTAGCCTACTTTACCAGAGAATACGAGGCAGTCAATAAAAAAATAGGCCTTGATAATAAATCAACCCCTTCAAATGATTCAAAGGTAGGCAACCCGCCAAACTTAACAGTGAGAGTGTTTGTCTAATCATGCGGCGCCAAAGAAATATCCTCTTTTTATAAATTTAATAGACATATTTCTAATTAATAAATACTAAATACGTCAAACATAAGGATAATAAACAAAGAAAAAATATAAACAAGTCTAGATACACCTGTCATACATTGTCAAAGTTGAATTCAGCATTTCGTTTTCACGTGTGATTATTTCATTGATTCTATATATAAAAAAAATATATGTATTTGTTAATCAACTTCAACTATCAAGATTTAATCAATTGAATAGGGAAATAGGGAGATCTAAATGGCCTCCGATGTCGAAAAACAAACTATGAAAATTTCTATTAAAAATTTTTCAAATTTGTTATATTTTTATTTTGTCGAAATTTAAAATTTCAGATAAAAAGTTTTCATTAAGCTCACATATTTATCAATAAAAATTTTTGGTCAAAATGAAAAATTTAGGTTTCCCAAAATTAGTTAGAATTTTTTTTTTTTTTTAATTTCCAATATTTAAAAAAAAATAAATATAAAGTTTTGTTCTCAAAGTAAAGTCCGGAGTTCAATTAAGCCTAAACAATAAAAAATTCCTAACTCATGTTTAGCATTAAAGGTGTACCGGATTAACTATTGAAGCACAACCGTGCTTACTAGCTTCTTGAAACTATTCTACACTTTTTTCCAATGTTTGTGTGTTTCTAATCACGTTTGTGGATTCAAACCAAATGTGATAAACCTAAATATTACCTGAAAAGCTATGAAAAATAATTTTAATTGACATTTTTGTTTTTGATAACAAAAATTGGTTTTGTATTTGTTAATACAAAAAGAAAATTCAAATTATAGGTCTATTTCAAAATATTTTTCCAATTTAATTAAAATTTTCCATAGTGAAAACCTTTTATCGAATTTCACAAAAAAAATTTTGATACACCCGTAATCGCCACCGTCAGGCAACAAATCACTTAATTTATGTAGATGAACCACTGAAGTTATAGGCTATAACATTTATCTATACTAAAACTATCATTTTTAGAAAAACAAAATTGTTATTGTAGGCTAATATCTCCCCACATAATCGCCCCCTCCCTCTATTTTTCCCATTTGTCAAATTACCAGATTCATTCATTAAACTTAACTAGCATAATGACGTTTTGCTTGTGTAATATTAATAACAAGCATTCAATTATATTCCTAATAATAATAACAACAACAACGATGATAATAATAATAATAATAATATATAAATTGGTGCTTGATTTAAAGAGAATTATTTGTGAATCAAGGCTATATTAAACTACTATTTGATATTCATTAATTCCCCCTCTAATTCTCACCCCTCCCTTTCCTATTCACTCAACCCTCAAATCCTAATTTATTGGAAATTACACAAAGTTTTTTTTCTTACTCCAAAACTAATGACAAAAGAAATTAAGAAATATTTTATTTCTATTTTTTGACTATATTTACAATAACAAAGTATAATCAAGAAAAATATGATTAATTAGGATACTATTAACGATTGACCTAATGAAATAAAAGAAATTTCTCAATGTGTGGGGAATAAATAATTTATGGAGAAAATATGAGGGCCGACGACTCGTCAACTCAAAACCAAATTAGAGTTCCAAGATCAACAAGATCAAAATTTAAACGGAAAATGAATTGAACAATTTCAATAGTAATGAAATATCAAACATGACTAATAATATCAACGAACGAATCAAAATTGATTTATCTGAGTTGCACAAGTTGATCAAGTTCTAACTATAAATAAAATGACTAGAGAGTAGAAGAGTTAGCTTGGCAGTTTTGCACGAGATTTATAAATCAATGTATTTTTTTTTTTATACTTAATAAAAAAAATCAAAGAAATCCAATTAGTGGATATAAAAAAAATATAAAAATAATATTGAAAAGGTTGGGTATATAATCTTAATTTTTACTTTCTCTTACCTCTATATATGTTAATATATAGAGAAAGAAAGTATTGGATTCATGTCGAAAATTCGATGTCGAGATTTTGACGGATATACACGTTTTGAAGTCTCCTGAATCCAAAAAAGTGGTGTTCGCGATATGATCTGTCTGTCCTGTGTCTGTGTGTATGTGAACAAAATATCTCAAGAACCAAAAGAGCCAGGAGGTTGAAATTTTATATTTAAGATAGGCACCCCCATGGGACGGGACACGAAGCTTTTGGACAAAATCGACCAAAGAGTACTACTGATGTACTTTTTCAGTTTTTTTTTATTTTCTCGAAATTCGCTCCAACGATTTAATTCAAAAATCAATTATTTTTTATATTCTCTTTAAAATGGATATTCTCATTGAAATCTTCTGAAGACCACTTTACTCTTGTACTTCATAGAAAAGATAGGAGAAATGGCGATAAATATTTTCCCATGTTTATAAATTTGACATCTTAAATTCTAATATATTGGCGGAAACTAAATATATGTCGACACAAAAAATCTGGTGTGACAAGCCCAGTAAACAACTTTCGATCACCAAAGGTAAGAGAAATTTGTGTGCTGTGCGCCAGTCACACTAGATTTTTAGAAGTTGCTTTTGATGTGACTAGTTGAGAAAGACAAGTACAGGAGCAGCAAAGAAACGAAAGTGTATGCCAAATACCGAAAGGGCGTTTCAGACAAAATGTATTAGTTCATCCTCAGTCTTTGTTATATATTTATTTTAGGCATACAGTTGTAATTGTTATTAATGCACAAAAGTCCGTACACATGTAAATTTTATTAAAAGGACGTGAGAGTCTTTTAGAAAATGATGATTCTCAAAAAAAAAAAACTCTCACAAGGACAATTAAAACTTTGTGTCTGAATTAGATATAGGACTAAGGGTATAAGGACTGAGGATGGACGAATAAATTTTGTCCGAAATGTCTCCTTCTGCATTTGGCATCCAAAAGTTTTCTTTTCTTTGCTGCTCCTGTTACTTGCTCTTTCCCAACCTTTTTATTTTAATATTATGATTATACATTTTGATAAAATTTTTTATTTTTATATAACAAATAAAAATGTTTGAATCATTGATGTTTTGGAATTGAATTGATTAAGATGTAATTTATACAAGTTAAGAAAATTATTTTTTTCCTTTAGGTTTTTTTTTTTTTTTTTAGTATAGATGAAATTGTAATGTATTCATATTGTAAAATATATAAAATTAGTAATGCAATGACGGAAGTCAAGGGGATAGTAGAAGAGTATTTAGATAATTTTATAGTTACTTTTTTTTTAAGTTCTTTTTCGGCATTTAAACCCAGTCCCTATTTATTTAAAATGATTTGTAGCAAATTCAATTTGTCGCCTGGGACGGGATGCGAACCCGCGACCTTTAGTACAAAAGGCCAGCACGCTAAACCCCTACACCAAGGCCCGAGTTAAAAAGAAGCTTATCAAAAAAAATTACAACTTTCTGCTCCTGGTGAAAAAAAGTACAAACTCAGGGATGAATGAAATGCTCTCTGACAATAAAGTTTAGTTGGATAGAAAAGACAAATATAAACACCAAAAACCTAAGTAAAGACAATTGCCCTAAAAGGCACCAAACGAAAGGATAAGCTTGTGAGGATACTGAAACAATGCCAGACTTAGCTCGGGCAACTCGGTCGGTGAATGCTGAATGACCTGGAATAGGCCTGTCATGGGATTTCCTTTTGAAGTCAGCCAACAAATGGATTTGTTGATTATTTGCTCCAGAAATGAACCGAGCATGCGTGAATGATCCTAGAATAATAATAAATGAGCAGACGAGTTCTGGAGCAATTAATCGAAATCCTTAATGATTTGATTTGTTTACTTTCCAACTAATTATAAATTTATAAACCCCATAGTAATTCTATCAATACTATTTTTCTTGTAAAATAATTTTATTTTGGTGATTTAGCTTAAACGTCATTAAAACAATAATATTTATTAAAATCAATTTCTCTTGCCATATAATCATATTAACAAATTTAGTCCGATTCTAATTCAAAATTATAGATGAACGATAATTAATCCCTGTTTGCTTGTTTCATAATCCAGATCACCGTCACAAAATTTATTTTAATTAATTGGATACTAATTAGTTTAAATAACGATTATGTTCAATTGAAATTCTACTTAATTTACAATTAATGTATATATAATATATTTATGACTTCCGAGGCTGAAATGCTAAAAAACAAATCATTTTTTTTTAAAGGTCACCTTTTGACCTCAAACTCTCTGTGCTTAAATTACAAATTATCCTAAATTTTTTGTAAAAATGAATTTTTCAGTTCTATCATCTTTAGGCTAATATTTTATAGATTGTCAGTGTTGACATTTCTAAGAGGGAACGATTTGTCACTCATTCACCCTCGTCATCTCAGACATATACACATACACGCACGCATATACTCTCAAGAATTCGTTCTCATATATAAATATATATAAAAAGCTATTAAATATTTATTTATACATGCAAATTTGATAAAATTGTCACGTGCTTCATAAAAAAAAAAAAAAAAAAAATAGAAAAGAAATGTCACATGCTAATCACGTGTTTGATGATGATTATTAATGTGTTGTTGTTCGTCGTTATTTTCTTTAAAAGGTTGGCAATATTCCGTTAAGGTTGGCAATCCTAAACAAAGCAAAAGCCAATGTGGGGTAGTAGTAGTCTCTCTGGCATGCAACGAGGGTACTGCCCTGGTATGCCCCGGACAACCTCAACCCTCAGGCCATCTCACTCGCACTTACACGCCGCCCCTATCGCGCCGTCTCTTTCGCAAATGATGCTCTTGGCGCATGCGCAAGATCGATCCGGCCATATCTGGCTACAGGGGGGGGGGGTTCCCTCATCCCGTACATGAACGACACCTGCACCTACGCCCCCTTCTAGGCAGCCAGCTACTATCACACAGATTTATTCTCATTTCTTCTTCTATCTCGAAAATGAGACAATCACACTCTCAACTCAAATTACTAACTTTTTTTTTTGTTTGTTTTGCCTCACCTTAATTAAAAATAAATTGACAATAACCTGGCGGATATTAAATTTTAAGAAATAGTCAAAAATAGTTCTCATTAAGGAAAAAAATAAAAAAGCACATTAGTAAAGTACTAGTACTCGAGGTTTCCCAAAGTGACATCAATGGTACTTTGTTTCCAATCTCGGAAATAGTATATATTAAAAATTTGAAGGGAATTTCGAGAAAAGTGGAAAAAACTAAAAAAGTACATCAGTAAAATACCCGAATTTTCCCAAAGGTGAGATCTAGCGTAATTTCATTTTCGTCTATATATTTAAAATTTGAAAAAAATCGTTAGAGCCGTTTTCGAGAACTGAACAAATAAAAAACCTAGTAACTCTTGACACGTGACCCCGAGCAAGCAGCGTGTGGAATGTCCCTCGGTAGCCATCGGTACATTGTATCAATATTTGTATATATATAGATTTAACCCCTAACTAGCCTCTAGCTGAAAAGGTTAAAAAAAAAAAACTTGATACGTAACATATATAAACAAATGCAAAATAATAAGCTACTGACAGGCAACCAGCTGCTAAGCCACCTACCTCAAATTAGACTTACATCACTTCATAATCAATGATTATGCAATTTCTTTTATCGACCAATTTTAAATTGTACAAAACATGAGAATTTTTTAGGAAATTTACAACTAATTAGATATACATCAAAAAAATTTACATTAAATTAAGCATAACTATGTGACATCTCAATAAAAAAAAGGACTTACACCACTTTCAAAATAAACGGTCCTGAAAGATAAAAATAACGAGATAGGAAAAAGAAAAACCATTTTCCCGGATGACAATTTCTAACCTCAGTCGAATATTAATTATACAGATAGATGAACAAAACATCCAGGGGTACGACTAATCTTATGGAGTTCAGATAAGAGACCCATTGATGATCGGGTGTAAAAAAAAAAAAGAAAATTTTTATAATTCAAATTTTGTGTAAATAATGAAATTTGGATTTTCAGATCATAGAAATAGAACAAGGATCAAACATAATTTTAACCCAATTCAAAGTTGTAAAGACAGACCGACTGATAAATCAAATAATGCCACCAAATTTATTATAATTAGAAAAATTCTCTCATTTTATTATACGAATCAACATTTTTATAGATGTGGAATGAATAAATTCAAGGTTTATTTTTTGAATAATTAATAGAAAAGGATTAAGCAAGCTGGAGAGAAAAAGATTATGATTATGGAAGTAATTAATTTTTAAAAAGCCTAAATAAAACATGAGATTAAGAAGACGTAAAAAAAGGGATTTACATTTCACATGCTTTGGCAGAGAGAAAAGACATAGCTTCTCGTGCCTGGGGTTCCAGGTTCGATTCCCGTCGAAAGCGAGAAAAATTTATTTCAAATGAATTAGCTACCAACCATTTGAAATAGATAGCGATGGGTCTAAATGTGCTTAGATGCCGAAAAAGACCTTAAAACAAACGGAACCTCTAACGGTCTTGACAAATGTCAATATTGATAACCTTAAAAGCCAAAAGGCGCAGATCCCAGGGAATTGGATTAAATCATTTGGAGTCCAAAAGATTTAAATAAAAAAGCCTGGACTCTCGAAAAGACTTGATAAAAAAGAAACAGAAATAAAAAAGCAAACGTGTGGTGTCGTAGGACCCCCGGCAGGAACGCAGTTCCTCACGCTTTTTCTTCAACTCAGAATATAATTTAATATGAATTTTATTTAAATAGACGGAAAGCCCGCCTTCTAGCTGCGCCCGCTTTCACCTCATGCTCGCCTTCGGTCTACGGTAGATAGAAGGAAATAATGAGGAGAAGGTGGGCGTGGCCTCGACAAGACTTCGGCTAATCTCGCCTTCCTCCGCCGTCGCTCGGGCGCTGGGAACGCATTTTTGTTAGGAACGCGTTTTCGTTACGTTACATTTTCTCCCAATTCACTCTACGTAAGCCGCGTTAAAGAACTTGGTTCCAAAAATATAAAGACATTATTGTGACAAAGGTTTAAAATAGAATTTTCCAACCGAATTAAGAATAATCGTTCAATTAAAATTAATTCCTCAAATTCTTTAAAGATTTAGTCGAATTCTAATTCCTCAATGATTGATGCTTTGTTAATAAATAGAGAGAAAAAAAAGCATTATGTGTATTCGTAAAAAAGAAGGAAATGTCAAGTTAGTTGAGAGATGTAATTTGAGCTTTGATTTCTTTCTTTGATACTTGTCAAAATAATTCTTAGGATTTATATAAAAAAAAATATATATAAAGAAAAATCCCTTGAGAATAAACAAAAACTCAGCGAGATGGATTTTAGAGCTTTCAAATGTAAATTATTTATGAGTTCCGTATCTCAGATATACATAATGTCGAGCTTATATTATAGCTGGTTTGAAATAATTTTTCAAAATATATCTACGTCAAAATGTATTTAGAGGGAATATTTATTTATATTTTAATATTTAATGAAATTATAGAATTATATAAAGACGAATAAATTTTAATTTAGTTTTCAAAGGTTGTTCAAGTTATTTGGGATAATAGGCTTTAACCAAGAAAGCCTTGACCAGTTTGAAAAGTAACAAATGTTAAATAGAATGAATGAATGTATGAATGAATGAATATAAGCTTCTAATGAGCGAGTGATATGAAGCCTGAATTTTAAAGGAATTATTCACAGATTAAAAAGAATTTATCTACCGTATATTAATTAGAGAATGAGTCTATTGATAAGAAGTATTAACCAATGAAATCTCTTTTAGCAAATAGGTCATAACTTTGCTCAGAATTAGAGATCTCGCTTCATTGATTCGACAAAATTTATAAAAAAAAATCCTATAACATTTCACTTATATTAATTACTGGGGGGGGGGGGGGTCAAATCCAGTCTTGAACCCCCTCCCCGTCAAAGATTTCTGGCTACGACTCTGATATTGAATTTAAAAATATCCAAAAAATGGGACTAAATAAATATTTATTATTTGTTGAACGGATTGATTTTAAATTTTAGACTATTACTCTATAACATAAAAAAGATTAACCTAACCTTTTAGTATATACAACAATAATTGTTTTTAAATTAATTATAGGCCTTGTTTTATGTGAGAGGAAAAATAAAACGGAATATAAATTTTCATTTGTATATATTATCAATACATATAACAATTGTATTTTTTATATTTTTAGATTTATTACTTCTTTTTTGGTTGCCCTGTACTCCATTGTGTGAGGCAGACAGATCCAGTGACAGTTAATAATTTTTTTTATACCCCTTTTCAAAATTTATGTACTCATTGATAAAAAAAGTTCTTCCTCAATAAAGGAATACAAGTAAGAAAGAGAAGCAATCTACTATAATATATATTGGAATCAAGACGAAATTTTCTCTTCCGGATTTTCTAAAGAAAAACATGTTTTCAAGATCCCTGAAGAAGATATAACCATTTCCGAATGATCTAGACATTCTTACTATCAAAATGATATCATCGCTCTCTACGAGCAAGGTTAAAAAAGAAAAGCTATTTGAGAAATAAAAAAAAAAAAAAACTTTTAACAATCATCGCAACCAAAAAGATAATTTTTTTTATCTCCTGAGCTGCTTTTGAAAGGGACTAAAATCTCCTTTTTGATGATTATGAATATAGAATATTTATTTAACAAAGGGACTATGGATCGCTTTTGAAATGATTTCGAATCCCGTAACGATTGAGATTTATTCAACAAATGTTTTAAAACAGGATTAGCAACTCCTCCATCGAGTTATTTGGAAAGGATTTTGAAAAAATATTTAGCAAAACTAAAACTAAAGCTTTCATTACTTAGAAAATGAGATTACAAGATCACGGATGTTCATACACAAACAAACCTTGAAATATGCATGTATTAATGCACTTTAAAATGACTAAATATGCACAATGAAGGGAAAAAAAACAGCAAAAATATGCTCTATCACAAATTGAGTCGCATTTTTTTTTATATACCAATGAATATCAAGCATTTTCTCTAAATTTTCTTTGTTTAAGAACATGCTTTTATCTAAGAACACGTTCTTGAACGCAGAAAATGATCTTTCTACATCACATAAAGTGACAGACGCATGCTTGAAAGAAGAAATCTGGAAAAAAGTGAGGTTGAAATGTTGATCTTTTACATCTTAAAAACAGTCTTGAAAATAAGGTTGTTTTGGAAAACAAATGGCTTAAATAAGAATTCCTGGACTCCAAATATATATATTATTAATAATATAACGGTTATCGTCAAAGTCTGATATGGCCTAAGTTGCTGATAAGACTGTGTGAATGTGCGTGTGAGTGTGAATGAGAATTATTTTTAAGGTTGTTTTGGTTAAAAATTGGCAAAAACATGGCCATTGTGCATGGAATTTCTTCAAAAAAAAGGCAAAATATGCTACGCTATGACCGGAACAAATAGAGTTATTTCGAATCGAATACTACATGAAATGGATAATTGCAAAGTTTCAGGAAGTATTCAGCTTCTATACAAACATGCATTTGGATGAACATCCGGGCTCTAGTGATTGATTACATGGATCTTCAAGAATAACCAGAAGTGTCACACCAATATCAAAAAATAAGAAAGAACAATCTAACTAATCGCCATTAACAAACCTGATATTTCGCAAGAGGAGGAGTTAGGGAGTGGAAATAATGTAACTTTTCGAGGTGACGGTAGATGTCTACAGCCACAGGTCGGTTGGGTTTGAGGGATACGTGCAAAAAAGCATCCAAGCGGGTAAATAAACGGGATAGGAATAAAAATAAAAACCTGATACTCATGGAAACAACAGTCAAAAAAAGAGAAAGAACATCAAGAACAAACCACCTAGAGGTAAAATAAAATTACTTCGTTAGACGAATCGACAAAGGCCTATAAGCAGGCTATATTTGTATAAGAAAAAAAATCCTGTAACGACTTATCTTTATTTTGTGAAAATATTCTAATATAAGAGAGACGCAAGAACTCAACATAAAAATCATAAAATTTCGAAGCGCAAGTTTTATACTTAGCTTATATATAATATCAATGAAATTTCTCTTAGCTCTTTTGGTTTTTTATTATTATAATAAAGTTTTTCTATTTTAATATTCTTTTTCCTTTTCTATGATTTGGTCAAATCGTACGTATTTGTTTTATATTCAATGATTTTATTTTATTTTTTTTAATATCTCTATTAAAATAATATATATATTCCATACTTAATGTAATGTTTTAATTTTTTTTTTTTTTTTTTCTTTAAATATATAGAAAATTACTTTTTTATTTATAAATACATAAAAAGAAGTTATTTAGAGGTGAGGATATTGCAAAAAATAAAAATGGAAATACATACGAATCTAAAAGTGAAATAAATTTTTTTAAATAGAAACAATCCTCCCCTCCACTCATGGCCCAGAGGCTAGAGATTTTGACAAATAACATAAAAGCCAAGGGGCATGGGTTCGGGCCCTGGCAGTCCGATGAATATTTATATAAATCATTTGGATACCAAATGGTTTAAATAAATATGCCTAGACACGAATATATATGACGTATCGTTCAAAATCTATATGGCCTAAGATACCGAAAAGACTAAAAAGAAATCTGGTATGACTAGTCTCACAGTACACACAACCATCAATTACATACCAAAGTTAAGAGAAAGTTGTGTGCTATTCTTGTCATACCAGTTTTTTTTGAGTCGACATATATTTAGTTTCCGACGGTTTAGTAGAATTCAAGATGTAGAAATAAACAGAAAAATATTTATATTTTGTTACCATGCCAACCATTTCACCTATCTTTCCTATGAAGTACTGAAATGGCCTGATGGCAACAAGCATGTGGCCAAATAAAATTAAAAAAAAAAGTACAAGAGTAGAAGGGTGTTCAAACAATTTTGGGGGCAAAATGAAAATATACATTTATAGTAAAGAGTATTTAAAAAAATAATTGATTTATGAATTTAATCAAAATTGTTAGAGCCTATTTTGAGAAAATCGAAAAAAATGAAAAAGTACTTCAGTAAAGTACTTTTTCACCGATTTTGTTCAAAAACTTATTTTCACACCTCAAGGGGTGCCCAACTTAAAGTGGTAAACTTAAATAAAAAATTTCAACCTCCTAGCTCTCTTTTTCAGGCTTTAAATTGGTATACAGACAGACAGACACACAGATCAATTTACGGAATCCACTTTTTTGGACTCAGGGGACTAGTACTTTTGGGCCGATTTTATTTAAATGTTTATTTTAGATCCTCAGGAGAGTAGGCCTACCTACCTAAATATAAAATTTCAACAGCCCACGGGGCCCTCGGGGCTTGGCGTAGAGGTTAGCGTGCTAACCTCGTATACCAAACGTCGCAGGTTCGGACTCCCAGGCAGTCCGATGATTTTATTTAAGCCATTTGGATACCAAATGGCTTAAATAAAAATGCCTGGGCCCCAAATAAATATATAAGCTTATTATATAAATACGAGTATCGTCAAAGTCTTAAATGGCCTAAGTTGCCGAAAAGACTGTGTGAATGTTAAAAAAAAAAAAATTTCAACATTGTAGCTCATTTTCTTCATGCTTTATTTTGAACACAGACAGACCATTTTGCTGGATGCACTTTTTTGAACTTCAAAACGTGTATTTCTATGAAAATCTCAACATCGAATTTTTGACATGAATGCAATATTTTCTCTCTATTTATTAATTAACATTATGGTAAGAGAATATAAAAATTCAATAAACTATACCAAAACCAATTAAGTTATTTTTCTCGGTCCGATTTGAGTTATTTCGAAAGAAAACTCCCTATTATAGAACAAAGCAATCACCGACACGTCTTCGTTCTCCCTTTAGTTAAAATCAGACACGCCAGTAACAAGGGTTCGAAACTCTCAGAGTGTTTTTAATGGCTCCTTGTGAAATGGATTAATATAATCCCGAAATAGAAGCAAGAGTTTGTGATGTGCATTCATTAAATTATTAATAATTAGTCACCAAATGAGGAGATGTCTAATACAATTGCGAATTCAGAGTATCCTTTTTTCTGGATGACATAGTTTAAAATTTTATAATAAAATATATTTGTGTGTCTACTTTAAAATGGCAATTGCCTCAATGGTGAAATTCCCTCGTTACTTCGCTGGCTATTTTAATAATAATCAAAGGGAATTGATATTATGAACAAGTGGCTTTCCCATCTAATCTAACTTTTCAAAGAAAAATTTAATTTCATAATCAAACAAGACCTTTGTTTGGTCAACGCGGATAAATTAATTGAGTTTATTATTTATTTAGGATTAGGATTGTATAATATTTCATTCACTTTGTTTACTTCACCTCTGATTAATAAATTATTAAAGGGAATTTGATTAAAATTTAAATTCCAACCTTCGAGACTAGATTTTTATTGATGGAAACATAAAAGAAGAGAAAGCAAGCAAGCACTTATCATGCTAGTCCTCCCGAGTGTTTTTGCGTGACGTACGGAAATAAATTGCACTCACTGTGACAGGAGGACTTCACATTTCTGAACACCTTATAAAATCCATAGGCAAATTGTTTGAGATATACAGTGACGGCGCTAGCTTATTCTCAGTGGGGGGCAGGAGTGGGGCAAACTTGTCAACAGGGGGGCAGTCAATAAATATATAGGCTACATCAACAGAGAAACAAAAAATCTGGTGTGATAGTTACACCAGATTTTTGTGTCGACCTTAGGAACTGACAGAAGTTTCAAATTCGGCCAGTTTCGGTCAAATTTCAGCCGAAACTTCGTCCTGTCCGAAACCTGAGTTTGAAAAGATGGGATTATTTATGCTCGTACACTAAAAAAAAAACGTCGAGTGAAATTCGCACTTAAAAAACATGCGAAATGATTTTCGCAAGAGGGGGAAAATGGAAATTTTACTAAAAATAAAAGATGAATTTTATATAGGAAATTTTAAGAAAAATTTTAAAACAAGTTTCGATTTCGGTCGAAACTAAAATTGAAGCCAAAATTCGGTTTCGGCTGAAAATCTTGTTTCGGTCGGACTCTAGTCGACATAGGCGTATATTTAGTTTCCAACAGTATGGAACATTAGAATTCAAGATGTAAAATGTATAAACATGAGAAATTGTTACTATGGCAACCATTTCTCCTATCTTTCCTATAAAATACAAGACTAAAGTGTGCTTCAAAAGATTCCAAGGGCAAAAGGAAAATATACACTTTAAAGAGGATCTAAAAAATGTCACACCACCAGCACTGAACCTTACCGAATTTCGTACAGGGAAATATTTTCAGTTTTGGTTGGCAGGCTTCCTCACTATCTCCTGAGAAGCATGAAAGCCCAGAAATGTTTCTGTAAGATATTGGCTATGCGCAGAATTTCTCAAAATAGCTGGTGGATTTACACTTGTACTCGAAGAAGAAAATTTTTTTTTAGATTGGGGCTCAATAGTTTTTTTTTTTTTTAATTTAGGTCTCTTTCGGCATCGAAGGCCATTTAGACCCCGTCTCTATTTATTTCATTTCGATTGGTAAAGTTATCGGATATTTTTTTCTTTTCGATGACATTTTAATGGCACAAAAGAAAGATATTTACTTGTCAAAAACTTTAGAGCAGGGGTGGGCAAATACTTTTAAGCGCGGGCCAAAATGAAATTTTCAAAATGTCTCCCGGGCCGGAGGACTATACCGTGTACGCTTTCCACACGCGAATGTTTGGGTGGAGTTTTTTCCCTGCCCAAATTTTTTTGACAAAAACACTATAAGTATCATTTTAAAGCATTTGGACAAAGAAATTTTACAGTTAATAATAGATAATAGTAATAATAAATTGTCTTACTTGGGTGTACATGCGAACAATTTGTGCCCAGTAAAATATGTTCCGTAATTTTTAAAGAAAATGAAAGATTATAATTGAACAGACATGTATGTTGCATACATAACTGTAGGGATATGGTTACGGCTGTTCGAAATTATAATACTCTCTATTATTTATATACTGTATTTCATTATTTATATGCATACTACGCACACTAATACTGTTGATTTCAACAAAATCGCATAAAAGAGATTTTTCAACGGGCCGGATAAAGTAAGCAAAAGGGCCGGATCCGGCCCGCGGGCCGGCTTTTGCCCACCCCTGCTTTAGAGTAACTAAATTTATTTATTAAAATAAAGAATAAAAAAAAATAATTTCTTTTTTACGCTGTAATAAAAAGCTTAAAAAATTTACATTTTTCTAAGGAAAAGTGAATAATTTTAGAAATTTTTTTTATTTGATTTTCGAGCTGTTTGGGGGGGGGCATCCAGGGGGCAGAGTTCTTGCCGGGGGGCGCATGCCCCCCTAGCCCCCCGTAGCGCCGTCACTGGAGATATAGGGTGTCCGCCATTAACCAGACACTTTATTTTTAATGATAAAAAAATAAAGGGAAATTTATTAATTTTTTTTTTTTTTTAAAGAATATTAAGTTACAAAACTAAATCTTTCTCCTGTATCAAATGACTTTAATTAATATATTTAACTATAGGGAGAAGTCTGGGAGTTTAGAGATTTTAAGATTAAAAATAATAGTTATATATATGATTCGCTAATGTCCGACTATCTGTCTGTCATGCTCTGTTTCCAACTTCCCGTTGGAATTTTGAAACGAAATTTTATATCCTTAAAGAGGACCTTCTAGGGATTACAGGAATATTATTTTCATCCCGAAATTCCTATAACATTTTGAGATATTAATTCCTAAAGTTATTTCTTCCATAGGAAATGAATAGAGAAATATTGTATTTATGCATTCTTTGCATTTGTCTATTCTAAGAATGTAAATAAATCCCAAAGCAGGCACTGGGTTGGAATATAGTAATGATAATCTTTGAATGATTTTATTTAAACTCGGGGTTTGGTGTAGGGGTTAGCGTGCTAACCTAGTATACCAAAAGTCGCGGGTTCGGACCCCAGGCAGTCCGATAATTTTATTTAAGGCTTTTGGATACCAAATGGCTTAAATAAGAATGCCTGGACCCTAGATATAAACATACGAGTATCGTTAAAAGTTTTAAATGGCCTAAGTTGCCGAAAAGACTGTGTGAATGTGAGTGTGAATGAGAAAAAAGTGTAAATGTTTAAAAAAAAAAAAAAAAAAAAAACTTATCTATACACCTCAATCGGGTACCTAACTTAAATATCAAATTTCAATTGAAGATTGGGAAAGACTGGTCCTAGTTAAATGATAACTCTTGAATTGGAGGCATTTTCAGGCCAAATTTATTCCACTATGTAGTCGACGTTTCGGGCGCCTAAAAGGCTTCCCTTCATCAGAACTAATGTGGTTTTAATAAATTAACACTCTCCCTAGTTTCGTCATTTGAGAATGAAATCAACAGTCTGCTGGTTGGTAGTAAAGCATTTACAAAACGACCTCTCAATATAATAAAATTGCTTGAAATACCTCCAATAGAAGGATTATCTTTTAGCCTAATCAAATGCCAACATCCTAGATCTTTTCTTTCCTGAGATATATTATTCACAGAGAGACAGACCATTTTTCAAAGTGCCTCAAAATCCATCAATTTTTAATGAACGCAATACTTTCTCTCTATATATTAACATAACATATATAGGAAAGAGAAAGTAAAAATACAACCAAACTATTTTAGTTTTGGTGGTTAAATTACTTTATTGTGTTCAGTTTTTAACTAACACCTTATATTTTATAACAGACAAAAAAAAAAAAAAAAATTGATCTTTGTGATCAGAATAGTTTTAAATCTTTGAGTTGCAGTTGGTTTAATTATTTCGGTTATCAGAGTGAGCTAGGAATAACCAAACTCTCATGCAACAAATTCTCGTGTTTTATCTTACAACTGAAATGGAAATAACTCGTCTTATTTTCTAGGAGATAATTAATTAAGTTTAATTGTGTGTAGGGAAAAAAAAGTAAAAAGATGATAATAAAAAATTAAATTTGCAAATTTTTGAGTCCCTTTAAAATTTGACGGAATTTCGTTCTTTCTTTCTAGATAATATACCGGGTGTTTCATAAGTCAGTTTACCGAGTAAGTGTATTTGTTAGACGCAAATAATAAATCAATTTTATTTATATTGTAATTTAATTGAAACTGAATTTACACTACACATAGATTGTAAACTTAAAATAATTGTTCAAAATGCTTTCCACTAACAATAAAAATCTATGCAAACAGATTGTTACAAGTGTAAAAAAAAAACGCTGTGAAAAATGCATTGAAGTTAATGGAAAGCATTTTGAACAATTTTTTTTAGTTTACAACCTATGTGTAGAGTAAATTCAGTTTCAATTAAATTACAATATAAATAAAATTGATTTATTATTTGCTTCTAACAAATACACTTACTCGGTAAACTGACTTATGAAACACCCGGTATTTATATGTTTTCAATAAAATTATATTTAGATATTAGATACTAATAACTATGTGGGGCTGAAAGTCGGTAGTCAACAGTTGAAAATAAATAAATAAAAAAAATATAGTCCATGAGTTTCCAAACTAGATTCCGTGTAATTTTTGAGTAAGACATAATTAGTATTTTTTAAGAAAAACAAATTTTTTTTTATAGAAATTTATAGGTGAAAATCGAGAAATTTTATACATAACGAGTAATTGATCGATTTCAATTTCGAGCTGTATAACACTTCATCCTCAGGGAACAAAATTTATTTATGCCAAAAAACTTTAAAAAAAAACCTTCTCTAATTTAAACAAAAGACTTGAGTCTTGCATAAATTAATATAGGTGTACTGAGAACGAGCGGCTGCTCGAAATATTTGGAATAAATTAATCAACAGTGTACAAAATCTTTAAGTTTATGGATACCATGTTATGAGCTTGGAAGTAATATAATAAAAATTATAACTCACGAAGAAGACCTCAGAACTACTCGATGAAAGTGTCGACTCACCTGTAACAAAAAAAAAAGACATATTTAGTAAAAAATAAAATTATTAGAAAATGAAAATTGTGTTGTCTGTGTGTGTGAAAAAATAAGATTGCATGCACTCAAGCGAGTCAAAATAAATCTGGTAAAAAAAAAAATAAATAAGAGTGTAATAATTGTATATTAATAAGATAGTTGATGGCTATTAATTAGACCGAAAGACGGATAATTACTAAAAATATAGGGAAAAAAAATTAAAAATTAATAAAAAGGTTTAAAATAAAAATTATTTATAAAATCATCTTTTTGTATTAATTTTATTAGGGGAATTTTTAATTACAGACCACATTTTATTATTAATTATTTAATATAAATACAAATACTGTACAACGTTTCGACTGCTTATTCTGAAACCGTTATCAAGGACTGTGTACTTGCTCCGACTCCAGCAGTCGAAAAGTTGTACAGTATTTATATTTTTAATAAATAATTTATAACAAAATGTCATCTATAATTAAAAATTCCCCTAATAATAATAATTCAAACCACAAAATATTTTATTTTTTTGCTGTAAATTCAATCGGTAATGTGACTTGTTAAGGAGGCCTATTATTTATATAACAGAGAGAGAGAGAGAGAGTCAATGATCAAAGAGCTTCCGCCGCCATTTGCTTAAAGAATCAAACGAACCCAACTCACCGATGATTGTTTCGTGTGTTGTCCTTTATCTCTTTATTTTATCCATTAAACACACTTATTTAACACTTTTTGAAAGACGGTAAATAAACTTGTGATATTAATCAATTAATTAAAGTCAAGATATATAAGTTAGAGATAAAAATTCACTATTAAAATCACACTCCCGAAAAGCTGACGTTCAATTCTCGAAAATTCTCGTTGTACTGGTTGGCCTACCCAAAGAGTATCTTATACTCTTTGGGCCTACCGACCACCTGATTTGAATAAAGATGACATCATCAAAGCTATCGCTGATTGGTTGATTCGCCAACAGTCAACAACAAAAGGTTAAAGCGTCTAATTTAATTAATATACAAAATAGCCCTCGGGGCATGGCTTAGAGGTTAGCGTGCTAACCTCATATACCAAACGTCGCGGGTTCGGACCCCAGGCAGTCCGATGATTTTATATAAGGCATTTGGATACCAAATGGCTTATATAAGAATGCCTGGACCCCAATATGTATAATAATAAATAACGGTTATCGTCTAAAGTCTTAAATGGCCTAAGTTGCCGAAAAGACTGCGTGAATGTGAGTGTGATTGTGAGTGTGAATGAGAAAAAAGTGTGAATGTTTTTTTAAAAAAAAAAAAAAAAATATACAAAATAATTTATAACTTATTATTATCACATTTTAATTTATTATTGAAAATAGTATTATTTGCTTTATTTATACTAAAATTATTATTTCTTTTCTGAAATAAGTATATTTTTGGAATATTCCAGAAATCATTGTGAAGGTGGAAACAATAAAGTGACAGCGCAAAATCTTGTTTTATAAAATTTTTTTTTTTGATTTGTAAATTATTAATAATATCATAAACTTGGGTCTGTTCATAATTAATATTGAAATTTTGCAAAAAGTCACATTTGCTCTATTTTAAATTATTAATTATATTTGAAAAGCAACTATTTAAACAGTCATGTGTAAATTAGAGGAGAAGTATCGATGCTTCATTTTAAGGCTCAGTAATTCCATTCCCATCCAGAATAAGGAAATCTATTAAAAAGAAAGGTAAGGCCGCCGCAGGCGGGTCCGAGCCAGTTAAAAAGGCATCAGTGGGGCGGGGCAAGTATAAAATAAATCGCGCCGGATGATATGCAGATTTATATAAATGGGCATACATTCATTATATATTTAAATTCATTTTTATTAATGAATATAAATTTCATTTAAAAGAAAATGTAAAATTTCTCAGGAATTGTTAGATTAAAAAAAAAAAGCTTTGAGGTTTTTTCAAGTTCGCAAATGATACAATCTCTATTTATTTTATATCTAAAAAAATCCATTTGCATTGAAAATAAATAGTCTCTAAACAAAAAAATGCTATAAATTTCTATGACGGAGAGACGTACACAAATAGTATAGTACTTTAAATCCTTTTTATATATTTCCTATTTGAAATTTATCAATCTTCTAATTTAATTCATTTATTCCTTTTTCAATAGAGCCTATTTATATACATGTAGTCTGAATAAAAAACATTGGTCACACCTTGAAACTCTAAGGCGTGATAATCTTAAATTAATTTTAAAAAAAATTTAAACAATTGTAGAATAGATTTAATTAATGAATATACTTTAGAATTCTAATCTCCTCTCTCACACTCTTTCATATTTTCATTCAACTTGGAGATTATTAGAAAGCTGAATTTTGAACAAGATATGATCCGTTGTTGTTGTTTGTGTTGTTTTACTTGTTGTTTGAACTCCTTGGCAAGGTGAATCGTGTAGCTAGTGAGATAAGGACAGACTAAGAGGAAGAGACTCCGCCCCAATTACGTCTGCGTCTGCTCTCATTGGCTCTCTGATAATTACTTGACAACAACAACATCAACAACGGCAACAAAAATACACTTCACTTATTTCAATTACAAATATTTTCTCTTATTTATTCATTCAAAAAAATCGAGATTATTTTTGTATTTGTTTGAACGTTTCTCCCATCCAATATGACATGATTATATAAATTGCATTCAACCATAGGCGCCGGAACTGGGGGGGGGGGGCAAGGGTACATTGCCCCCCTGGCATCCTATAGGGGGGGGGGCAGTGGGGGGCAATATGTCTTATTTTATTTCATTTATTTTTAAAAATGATATATTTTTACTTTTGAAAAATAAAATCTAAATTAAAAATCGAAAGTAAAATTAAAAGAGTAAGAAATTCATTTTATTCCAAATTTTTTCCAAAAATTTTTGATAAAATCACTAGCAAATTTTTTAAAATTTTAATTTTATTAAAATTGTGATTTTATTTAAAATTTTTAAAGTTTTATAGTAGATTTGTTTTTGTTTTGTACTATTTGAACATATTAAATTATTTTAATTTTCTAAAAAAAAAAATGTTTGCCCCCCCCCCTGTTTTAAATTCGTTCCGGCGCCCCTGCATTCAAGGAATGCTCAGCTATTTTGTCATATTGGATGGGAGAAAGTAACGATTTGAAAAACATCTGTTGTACTGCAGATGAATAATTAAATTAATGATTTTTTATTTTGTCCCTTTAATTCACAAAAAAAATTGTACCCTTATTTGAAAGAAAATAGATAAAGTATTTTTTAAAGAACAAATTTTCGGGTTATTAGAGGTGGATTAAGACATCTCCTAAGTTTTTTATTTTTCATATTTATATATTTAAAACTTTTTTTTTTAATAAATAAAATCTTTTTTATAAGTCGATAAATGAAGAGAGAGGATCAAAGTAAAGAGGAATTCAGTGAACAAAAAAACTTAAAAAAAAAAAAAATTGTGGTATTCTAGTTATATATTAATGCATGTAAAATATTTAACTTTTTTTTTTTATAATGGATTCATAATTTTTTAAAAGAATTTCCCCCTGAAGCGTTTTTAAAAGCTTTTATTATTATTTTTAATAAAAAAAAAAATCCGCTGGTTTTATGTATGTATGTATAATGGGTCTATATGAAATTATTATTTGAAAAAAATGAGAATACTATCCGTAGCAAAAAATTCAGTGGCTAAAATTTTATGATCCAAATTAAATATTGTATTCTCCTGACGACAATCGATTGCTATTCGCAAATGTGTCGATTGTACTTTTTGTAAACAAAAGCAAACGAGTGGGGTCGTGGAACCACCGCCAGGAACGAAGTTCCTCACGACTTCTCTACAATAATTTAATATGAATATTATTTAAAAAAAGAAAATAATTATTTATTTAAAAATAAGAGGCCACGCCTACCCTCCACCGGATCTACTTTCTCTAGCATAGAGAAAGTAGATCCGGTGGATAGGCATGGCCTCGCAAGGTTTCGGCTAACCTCGCCTTCCTCCGCAAGCGTTCGAGCGCTGTATCGCTTTTTTGTTACGCAGGGAGGTGTTACGTGACGATTTCTGCAAATTCTCCCTACTTTAAACCGCGTAAAAGAACTTCGTTCCAAAATATTTTAATTAGCCTATTTATTTAAATTGTATACATATATTATATACCAAAACATATTACATGTATGTACGCGAACAAATAAAAAAATTAAAATTTTTTTTAAAAGAGAGCGTTTTATTTAAATAATACGCGTTTATTTTCCATTTTATTCATTTTTATGATTCATATCAGTGATGGGGAGAAAAAAAAAAATTAACAAAATTAAATTGGTTGGAATATTTTTTAAAATTCAAATGTTTGATGCTCTCGGCATGTATGTGTAAATATATATATATATATATATATTTTTTTGTTTTGTTAATGATAGTATATAATCAAATGATTAAACGCCATTTCTCTTTTTTTTTTTTAAATGATAGTCGCAAGTTTTCGTTTGATATTATGCAAAACCACGGCGAGCTAAATGAATGAATGTGAGAGGGACCTAAAAGGGAATGTAACGAAGGGTTGGAGGGAGAGAGAGAGAGAGGCAACGATCCTCTTTACTCGCTGAATAAATACGACGACGATGAGATGTTATGTTTTGAGTGTGGGTGCAAATGTTCTTTATACACTACATACAAACATATATGGTATAGAGTACAAACATATATGTAGTGATCTAAATTAAATTAAATGGAAAGGTGTTTAAGCAGATCTTCATGTTGATAATTCATTTAAAAATTCTGTTTATATTTTATAAATTGAAAAAATCTGGTGTGACTTTCGCACAGCACACAACTTTCGATTACCGAAGGTAGAGTTCTCAACTTTTCCCACCAGATTTTTCATGTCGAGATATTTTTAGTTTCCGCCGATTTATTAGAATTCAAGATGTAAAATTTATAAGTATGGGAAAATATTTATATTTTGTTTCCATGGCAACCATTTCTCCTATCCTTTTTATGAAGTACAAGAGTAAAGTGGTCTTCAGAAGATTTCAATGGCAAAATGAGAATATGGGTTATATTTTAAAGAGAGCCGCAATTCAATTTGGGAATCACAGTCTTAACAGAAGGCAGAATAATAATGTAGTTTTTCATTTTATTATTTAATTTTAAACGAAACTTTTAGTTTAGTCCAGTAACTTAACAATTGAAATACACATAAAATAGTAGATTCATTCTTGGACTATAGAAGGTGTTAATTCAATGAAGACAAAAAATTATCTTGATTTATTTTTCACAATTACACTTGTTTCAGCAACAATACTGCCTTATTCAGAGCCATGAACTGCAATAACAAGAATACAGTTATAAAAATTATTTTCTTTACTTGTTGATTTATTGTAAAGAAAATAATTTTTATAACTGTATTCTTGTTATTGCAGTCTAATTGTGAAAAATAAATCAAGATAATTTTTTGAAAAAATTATTTTGTCTTCATTGAATTAACACCTTCTACAGTCCAAGAATGAATCTACTATTTTATCTGTATTTCAATTTATTATTTAAGTATCTGGAAACTTTTAGTTTAGTCCAGTAAATTAACAATTGAAATATTCAAACTAGTAGATTTATTCTTGGACAGTAGAAGGTGTTGATTCAATGAAGAGCCAACCCCCCCCATTCCCCTCAAAATTATAAAGAAGTAATTTATTAATTTTAATTTGAATCTGGAACTTAACTACTTGTTTTTTTAAATCTTACACTTATTCTTTAAAATTTTAAGATTATAATTAATTTCTCTAAATTTTATATATTTTTTTAGAGTATTCAAACTCACACATGAGGCATTGTTTGTGTAGGCCTATATTATAAAATATACAGTAGGACTACCTACGAAATTTTATTAATACAAAATCATTTAAAAATATTTTTTATTTAAAGAATTTTAAAAATATTTTAGAATGTTTTTAAAATTCCAAAAGTGTATGCAATCAATAAATGTTTGCTCATGCTTGTTTAACAAAAAGATGTTGCTTTTGATGTATCTAAATGTTTTTTTTTTTTTTGTTTTTTTAATTCTATATCTGTAATAACCTTAAAAATTAATTTAAGGGCACAAGGACGGTCGGAAGAATTCTGTTATGGAACTTGGCCTAACCGGCGGCGGCTGTACCGATGAAAATGATGAAGAAGCATGGAGGTAGCATATAAATAATAAAATTTGTTTCGTTTTCAAAATGCTTGCCTAAACATGATGAATGGTTGTTGTAGAGAGGATGAAATTGAATTAGGTCCGGGGCAAATCCATCCGAGAGGATATCGACTGGCAGCTGATCGACATGGAGAACTGCGCCTTGGGTTGATTATCACCAAGGGCCAGTTAGAGGTGGATGTTCAAGAGGGCAGAAGCATCCCTTGTCCGGATAAAGACAATCCCCCAGGTAAAAAATAAACGACTTCTCTCGACTGATAATCTCGGTTATTTATTTCCTCTAACTAATTTGAAGAAAACATTATTATCATTTTTTTAGATACTTATGTAAAAACTTATCTTCGAGAAGGGGAACGTTGGATGCAAAAACGAAAAACGCGCGTAGCTCGACGAAGTACTCAACCTCAATTTCGTCAAACTCTGCGATATCAGGCTTGTGATGTTCTAGGTCGAACTTTGCTCGTCATGCTCTGGGAAAAGCAGAAAAAACGGTATTTCATTAGTTTCAAGTTTCTCTCTCTCAGTCATTAGTGTCAGCCCTAGGGATGAAACGATACCATTGAGGTATCGA
>JAKCPI010004439.1:0-58084 GCA_023213315.1 Euborellia annulipes | reverse complement strand
GATTTTCTTCACCTTTTCACCTTATCCTTGACCAAAAAATAAACCACATAAAGTAAACAGCAAATTATAATTATTACCCCAGCTTTTAATAATTTTTATATTTTAAACTTTTAGCTTTCTCTTACCCATGTATATATGTTAATATATATAGAGAGAGAAAGTATTGGATTCATGTCAAAAATTCCGATGTCGAGATTTTGATGGATATACACGTTTTGGAGGTCCCCTGAGTCAAAAAAAGTGGGTCCCGCAAATTGGTCGGTGCATGTGTGTGTGTATGTGGGTGTGTGTCTGTGTGTGTGTCTGTGTGTGTGTCCAGGTTCTTAGCATGAAGGAGTTGAGCGAGGCGGAATGAAATTTTATATTTAACCTAAGTACCCCCGAAGAACCGGAAAAATAAGCTTTTTGAATCAAAATCGGCCAAAAAGTAATCAGGTACTTTACTGATGTACTTTTTTCAGTTTTTTCGATTTTCTCAAAATTCGCTCCAAGGATTTTTATTAAAATTCAAAAATCAACTATTTTTTAGATGCTCGTTCAATGTATATTCTCGTTTCATGCTCCTCAAAATCGTCTGAAGACCACTTTACTCTTGTGCTTCATAGGAAAGATAGGAGAAATTCGGTTGCCATGGTAACAAAATATAAATATTTTCCCATACTTATAAATTTTACTTTCTCTTACCTATGTATATATGTAATATAGATATATAGAGAGAAAGTATTGGATTCATGTCAAAAATTCGATGTCGAGATTTTGATGGATCTTCACGTTTTGAGGTCCCCTGAATCCAAAAAAGTGGTTTTCGCGACATGGTCTGTCTGTGTGTGTGTGTGTGTGGTGTGGGTGTGTGCGTGTGTGTGTGTGTGTGTGTGTGTTCAATTTTAAGCATGAAGGAATTGAGCGAGGAGGCTGAAATTTTATATTTAAGTTAAACACCCCCGGGACCGGAAAAATAAGCTTTTAATCAAAATCGGCCAAAGAGTACTAGTACTTTACTGATGTACTTTTTCAGTTTTTTTCGATTTTCTCAAAATTCGCTCTAACGATTTTGATTAAAATTCAAAAATCAATTATTTTTTAGATGCTCTTTCAAATGTATATCCTCGTTTTGCCCTCAAAATTGTTTGAAGCACACTTTACTCTTGTATTTCATAGGGAAGATAGGAGAAATGGTTGCCATGGTAACAAAATATAAATATTTTGCCATGTTTATAATTTTGACATCTTAAATTTCTAATATATTGGCGGAAACTAAATATATTTCGACACAAAAAATCTGGTGTGACAAGCACAGAACACAACTTTCGATTACCGAAGGTAAGAGAAAGTTGTGTGCTGTGCGCCAGTCACACCAGATTTTTGAAGTTATTTTCTTATCTCTCCTTCTACTTCCATTGCTTTCTAATCCCTAATTAATCCATGGTAAATGATTTACACGGATCTGTAGATGGGCTACACTCAATAAATATGAAAGAATTGTTAAAAGGGATTCGACAGAAGAAATGACGGCTAACGTTTCGGTCACACATCAGGGCATAGCTAGTTATAATATTAATCTTCTTTAGGTAATTTTTGTGTATAAAAGATGTTTTATCAACTTCAGTTCACTAGATTCAGTTAACGAAGTTATAAACAACTAAAAGCAGGGCCGGATCTAGGGGGGGGGGGGGGCAGTGGGTGCGTCTGCCCCGGGCGGCAGATATCAGGGGGGCGGCAATTAAAGAAAGATTTACTAAAAAAAAGGTAAAAATGATATGAATTTTGTATAGAAAATTTTAAGGAAGGGGCGGCAAATTAAATTTTGCCCCCCCCCCTAAAAAATCTCCTAGTTCCGGCCCTGACTAAAAGTTACATAACTAAATGTTTACCTTTTCTGGGACATAATAATAAACAGCTCCACGATCTTGAGAATTTAAGGGCGATCCAATTAATAATTCATCATAATAAGGATCTTTAAATCTAAGAACTAAAATAGATGCACCAAATAATTCTCCGATTTCAGTTCCTTCTAATTTCGAATGGATATATTCATCTTTAAGGACGTCTTCTCCTTTACTTATCTCGTTTATAAGAAAGACCTAGAAAAAATTTTATTTTTAAATACTTAATGATTTAAGAATAAGAAGTCTTGTAACTTACAGCTCCAATATAATTATATCGCGGAGAGGATGCCAAATATATTATTTCTCTATTAGAAAAAAATCGTCCTGAATTCACCTGATAACCTGAAAGCAGAATTAAAAAAAAACATGTAAATTAACAATAGGCTATATAATTCTATCATGTTTGATATCACTTGTCAGAATCAACTGGATAAAAATTTACAAATGATTATTTCGAAAAATATCTGCGAGTATAATGATGATTTAATAAAAATATGATTAAGTAGCACTTTAAAATTTTTATCTTACCAAAATAACTTGCAGTATAATCCCAATTTTGATATAAAAATCTATATTCGTCTATAATAAATCCTGTATCACTTTGACGTTTTTTTCGTCGTTGACTAGTTTTGTCCAAAAATTTCCTTCCAAGTGCAAGGGCTATTCCTCCTTTAAAAAAAAAAATTTAATGATTAATTTAAAGGAAATTTATTTTTATTTATTGATTTATATATTACCATTCCAATAGTACATTCCTGGAGCGCCCATAAGTACCTTAATTGGATAATCCTAAAACAAAATTTACATAACTTTAGGTTGAGAGTTAACTAAATTAAAAAAAAAAAAAATTTTTTTGAAATGTTTTCCAAAAAAATTTTAATTTAATTTTAATTAAGATTTAATACACCCTTTTTCTAAAAATTTTTGTAAGGCCCATATTTTTCTCGATTACTATTTATATATTTTATTTGTCATCATTTCTTTTCATATTTGGAAAGTTTCCATAGACAAAAATAAAAATATTATAATATTGAAGATTTTTTTTTTTTTTTTTATTTGTTTACGGCCTTTTCCGGCATCGGAGGTCATTTAGACCCCAACCCTATTTATTTCGATTCATTTGAAGAACATTTATATATGTGTATATATTTTTAATTTGTTAAAATCTGCCCAAAAAAAGAGGCGTTTTTTTAATTCGACTCTTTCATGGGAATAGAAGGTTCATATCAAAAAATATAATCGTTCAATTTTATTTATAAAAAAATTTATTCTGCGCCTTAGCACCTAGCTTCTTGTTCTCTGATCGAGATTCGTTCCAGTCATGAGCGACAAAAATTTATTCAAATTATTATGACTGCCATTTAGTTAAAAAAAAAATGATTAACAAATGTCATTAATTTTTTGCAATATTTGAATTTACCTGATCGTCAATGATATGAACCGAAAATCCTCCTTGTGCTCTACTGAAGTAATATAATGATACCATTGATCCTTCTATTTCTTCTTTTTTATATATTCTCTCTGAAAAAAAAAACAACATATTTTAGAGATTTTTACTTTCTCTCATTTAGTGAAAGTATGGCGAATCAGATTATAATTGGAAAAGAGGAATCAATCAGTATAGGAGCCTCTGGGGTAAATAAGTTATATTATAAAATTTTCAAAAATTTCACCTGGCAGCATTGGTCCATTCAAAGCTGCAATGAACATTCTTAAATAAGATATTATTAGTAAAATTCAAATTACAAAGAAATTATTAAGTATTCCTCGAATGGGCAAGCGCCGAGTTTATTTGCTGAGTTGTCATAAGAAATTTCCATTAGTATATATATATATATTTATTATTATTTATTAGAGCCTTTTGAGGTATGTATACATTCAGGTAGACGTGAGGGGGTTGTCCAATATCTTTTATCTTGATGGTACAGTACCATCTATTGCAATATTATTGAGAATAAAGCCCGGAAGTTAGGCAGCCCAAATGGCAGCTGGTCTGTCTAAGAAATATCTTTTTCAAAGCGGCCTTTATTACCATAAAAATTTATCTTTTTAATATATTAGTGAACGTGTACCATTTGGGCTGCCTAACTGCCGGGCTTTATTCTCAATACTATTGCAATAGATGGTACATGTGTATTGATACATTGATAAGTATTATAGCCTAATATATAGCTTATCAATGTATACAGTATTTATTGTATTTTGATTGTACAAGGATCTTGGTGGTTGTGTGTTGTTCTTGCCAGGGCCGCCGACAAATTTTGATTATAATTATATAAAATATGTTTATCAATGCTTTTCATATTATGTATTATGTGTGAACAGCTCGGTTTGAAATTTACTAATAATATCTTAAATAAGAACGCTCATTTCAGCTTTGAATGGACCGATGATGGCGACTGAAATGTCTCTAAATTTTTGAGAATTTTATAATATTTACACAGAGGCTCCTATACTGGTTGAATCCTCTATTCCAATTATAATTAGTCTTATTTATAAAGTGTTCGAACCAGAATAAGACACGAATTAATCTTAACTAAAACAATTCTCTTAGCCTATATTTTTTAAATTACTTACTTCTATCTAAAAATGGTTTCATGACAATCGGGTCACAAGTGGGACATTCATTTTCATTTTGTAAAAAACATCCTCCAGGTTCAAGTAGAGATTGAGATTTGAATTTCATTGCAGGAGCACACACCTAAAAAAAAAAAAGAAAGTTATGGTTACTATCATTTTCAAAAAATTTGATTTGCTAAATGAAGCGCGGGTCCAAGAGAATTTAAAAAAAAAAAAATATTTTTATTCGATATAAATTTATGAAATAAATTTTTTGATATTCGCTCTGAAAATAAAAAATAATCATGTTTTTTTTTTTTAATTTTTTAGACAATCAGGTCAGGGGGTCTGAACCTCCCCGAAATTATAAATAAAAAGAATTATAGAGAGAGAAAAACTGTGTAAAAATTTTAAATTCTATTAGAAACTCTAAAAAAATATTTTATTTCTTTAAAAATTAATTCATTTGGGTGGTGATAGAGGAGAAGATTACCTCTCGGATCAGGGCCGGATCTAGGGAGGGCAGGGGGCAGTGGGTGCATGTGCCCTGGGCGGCAGATATCAGGGAGCGGCAATTAAAAAAAGATTTACTAAAAAAAAAGGTAAAATGATATGAATTTTATATAGAAAATTTTAAGGAGCGGGCGGCAAATTAAATTTTGCCCCCCCCCCCTTAAAAATCTCGTAGTTCCGGCCCTGTCTTGGATCATCCCCTCCCCCGAAAAATTATCTAGCTATGGCCCTATATACAATAATTAATAAGGATTTAATATACGATTATTTAATAATGATAATAAATAATAACAAACAGGACCGAATTTACATCTAGGCAAAGTAGGCAAGTGCCTAGGACATTGGATGTTTAGGGGCTGCATTATTTAATTTCTAAAAAATGACAAATATAAACAATTTTTACAAATCCTAATTAAAATTCAAGTAAGAGTGAGGAGTTAAATTCTGCCAAGAAAATTAAATTCCTTTAAAAGGTAAGTGCCCAAAATTGACATTATTGCAGAGAATCTCTTTCAATAAACAATTAAAAAAATTAATATATTGATCCTACCAAAGAATGAACAGCGTTAGAATTTTGTTGTAATATATCCATTGAACCTCCAAGTAAAGATGATTGATTTATAAACGACAAATCCCAGTAAGAGGTCGTCAAGAGAAAACTTATCATGAGCTGAAAAAGAAAAAAAAATTAATTTCTCTATTTATGCATAACCGATCAAGTTCAATTTAAAAAATTTAAAAATTAATGATAAATAATACCTAGTAAATTTATATTTAATTGAGTGCATAATTTTTTAAAAGGACATCTCCATATTGCACCCTGTTGTCCAAGCATTTTGTTAGTTTGTCCCCAGGGATCTCCAATCTGAATCCTAAAAAAATAATTATCACAGATATTATATTCCATAAAAAAAAATAAATAAATAAAAGTGAAATACCATGGATTTTGTCCACCTGACATGATGATTGAATGTCCAAAAGTTTTTGATGGTCCTTCATATATTATTGCATGTTTCCAATCAACATTATAAGCATAAATCAACGGAAGTGAATAGAAATATAAAAACAATATAAAACCACTTCGGAGCATATTGAAAATAATACTAAAACTCTCATTTAATAAAATAAATTTAAAGGAGGATTATTTACGGAAACCACAGGTTCCTGTTTAAAAATCTTGATTATAAAGAATATAGCTCCTAAAAGATAACGGGAAATTTATTTTTAATAAGACATTAAAATATCCTGGTTATTAAATAAAAAAAAAAAAAAAAAAAAATTGAAATAATAATAACACAAAAGAAAAAAAATCTGGTGTGACTGGGGCTTCTCCTCTATCTTTTTCTATGGAGTACAAGAGTAAAGTGGTCTTCAGAAGATTTCAATCACAAAATGAGAATATACATTTTATAGAGAATCTAAAAAATAATTGATTTTTGAATTTAAAAAAAAATCGTTGGAGCAAATTTTGAGAAAATCGAAAAAAACTGAAAAAGTGAATCAGTAAAGTACTAGTACTTTTTGGTCGATTTTGTTCAAAAGCTTCGTGTCACGTCCCATGGGGGTGCCTAACTTAAATATAAAATTTCAACCTCCTAGCTCTTTTCGTTCTTGAGATATTTTGTTCACAGACACACAGACACACACACACACCCACAGACACACAGACAGACCATGTCGCGAAAACCACTTTTTTGGATTCAGGGGACCTCAAAACGTGAAGATCCATCAAAATCTCGACATCGAATTTTTGACATGAATCCAATACTTTCTCTCTATATATATATATTACATATATACATAGGTAAGAGAAAGTAAAAATTTACTCAAAATATATCCGTTCTGAATTGAAAATGTGACATATGGAATGGGAAATCTATTCTAAGCTTAAAGCTCTTTTTACTTTTAAAGTGAAACTTTATTTTTATCGACACAAATTTTTTCGCTCTTCTATCAGCATGTCGCGTTACATGTCGTGACTTCAAGCCGTGACGTCACGGTCACCAACGACTCGACTAGGTTTCTTTGCATAGACTCCGAAACTACTGGTCCGATTTTCATGGTGTTTGTTTTAATGGGTAGAAAATTATCCAGGGGTGGTTTTAGGATATCATTATATTAAATTAGGGGTAGGGAACCCCCCTTATCAGGGGTTCACAAATCACTCACCCGATTTGAATAAAATTTAAAATGACGTTTCTCTATGGCAGTGGTTTCCAAACTTTATGTTACCACGCCTCCCTTAAAAATATTTAATCGTCGCCTCCCCCCCATTTTATAAAATAATACAAAAACAAACATTTTTTATGCTAAAATATATAAATTCATATAAAAATATTTTTTTTATTTATTCTTATTTATATTAAAACTAGCAATCATTTGGAAAATTGGTCCTGGCGGCCAATATTCGCCCCTCCCCTTAGACTAGTCCGCGCCTCACAGTTTGGAAAACGCTGGTATAAGGGTATTTTATGGCTGGTGGAATTTGTATCAGGAATGAAAGTTACAAGAAAACGCAACCAGAATTTTTTTCTTTAAAAATATATTTTAACTTCGGCCTTGGTCAAAGCCATCCTCGAATGACCACTAACAGCTCCGAGGATGGCTTTGACCAAAGCCGAAACGTCAGCTGTTAAAATATATTTTTAAAGAAAAAATTCTGACTTCGTTTTTTATAACTTTCATTCTGAAGAAAAATATTTTTCTCAAATCTTTTTCTCACGCCCTAGGGGGGTGCCTAACTTAAATATAAAATTTCAACCTCCTAGCTCAATTTCTTCATGCTTTAAATTGAACCCAAACAGACACATAGACAGACCATGTCGCGAAAACCACTTTTTTGGATTCAGGGGACTTCAAAACGTGTATATCTATCAAAGTCTCGACATTGAATTTTTGACATGAATCCAATACTTTCTCTCTATATATATGTATATTAACTTATTCATATAGGTAAGAGAAAGTAAAAAATTCAATTCCGAATTGAGATTAGTTCTATAATACAAAAAGATGCGGTAACTCACCCCAGTAAAATTACAAGTGGACTAATCATATATTATTTTTTTACCTAATGAAAAAAATCCCTACAAAATTCTGCACGGGATTCGATGGGTTCCTAAGTTACCCAGTGTTATTATTATCTCTATATGAGAGTTTCGAAATCTTCAAAAATTAATTCCGCCCCAGTAATAAGAAATTTTAGAATGAAATTAAAATGTCTCTATCCGACCCTTAGTAAAAGTATTAAAAAACATTAATATCTTTGTGCATTATAGGGGATGGGGCATTAACCCCTCTGGTTAATGCCTTCATACCTCTCCCCTCCCCTTTAAGGCAGGGCCGGAATTAGGGGGGGCAAAATTTAATTTTCCGCCCCCTCATAATTTTCTATACAAAACTCATATCATTTTACCTTTTTTTTTTAGTAAATCTTTCTTTAATTGCCGCCCCCTGATATCTGCCGCCCGGGGCACACGCACCCACTGCCCCCCCCCCCCTAGATCCGGCCCAGCTTTAAGGAAACGCGAATCTTCACCGCGAAATGACTCTCAAAATAATTTGAATACATTTATAAATAATTTTTTAATTTTTATTTTGAAACTCTTAATCACCCTAGTATATTTAGAAAATATGATTAACAAAAAAATAAAGGGTATAAAAAGAAGATAATAATAATTAATGGTGGGGTAAGAAGAGAAAAAAAAAACCCCCTCAGGCTTGATGTAGTTAAAAAATTATTATTTTTTTTTTCAATTTTCACCTCCACTCCCCCTCCCCCTTTAACATCTTATATTCTCCCTCTACCCTTAGTGAAATACAAAATATTTAATTTCATATTCAAAAGAATCGTTTTTCGCAGTCAAATTATTTGTTTCTATCATTTTTTTTTCAACGATAAAATGCATAATAATTACCTTTAATAAGACGCTCAAGAGGGTGTGTTGGTTGACGGTGAGGTCAGGGTGGGTTACACTATATTAATTGTTCACTTTGATTCACTTTAAACACAAATAAAAAAAAAAACAGAGGAACTCGCCGCCTGCCGCGCGGCCACACACTCGACTGAACGAGAATCTCGACTCTCTCTCTGTTTGTATAGGAATAAATAGATCAAAATAACAATTCCCTTTTTATTAAAAGTAAAAAAATACTTTTTTCTCTAATCTAACTTTATTTATAACTGGAAAAGAATGTCAACAAGTGATTTGGAATATTCCAAGGCCTTTCTTAAATAATCAACCCTTCATCCCCCACCCCCCTAAACAAATAATAATCATCGCTATTTTTTGAATGTTTTCTATTTATTTGGCTTCGATTTAGCTAAAATAAATTTAAAAAACATTTTTTTCAATTTTTCAACCCCTAATCCAATCTTAATAAATAACAATGCTATCGCCCTCGGCGAGCTTCGCGTCTAGTCAGAAAAAAATTAAAACCCTGAAAAACTTCCCTGGATCCGCCTTTGGCTTTTTATTTATTCATATTTATTATTTTAATTAAAAACCTCCCTCCCAGAATCTTCTAAATTATTTTATTATTTTATTTATAAAACTAGCAAACATTTGGAAAATTGATCTTGGTGGCCAATATTCGCGCCTCCCCTTAGACTAGTCCGTGCCTCCCTAGGGGGGGGCTAGTTTGGAAAACTGCTCTATGGTGTAAATAATTGAAAAATGGTATTTCAGACCTCAGAATGTTCTATCGGACCCACCAGGGGGACCCCTCCCCTAACATTTATTTTTCTCTCAAATTTAATAAAATTTAAAATGAATGAAATTATAAAAAAATAATTTTGAGATTTAATTTTCAAAAAAAAAAACGCGATTTTAATACCCTTAATTGAATAATTTTCTGAAAATGTACAGTTAAACGCCTTCGATCTGAAAAAAAAGTTTCACTTGCATCGTGGTTTCATAAAACCACACAATGATTTTTATATAGAGAGAGAAAGTATTGAATTCATATCAAAAATTCTATGTCGAGATTTTGATGGAAATACACGTTTTGAGGTCCTCCAAGTCCAAGAAGTCTGAAAATATCTCAAGAATGAAAAGAGCTAGATGGATGAAATATTATATTCCCCTGACACGAAGCTATTAATCAAACTATGCTAAAGGATACTTTACTGATGCACCTTTTAAGACTTAAACTTTCGGCTGTTGGTTCTTGTTGAAACATTTTGTAAATTAAAGTTAAATTAATTAAATTAAACCCTAGGTTATTTGTATATGTAACGTATGTCGAAATACGTATTAAGAGTTAATTTTTAATTAATAAACCCTTTGAAACAAATAACCTAGTGTTTAATTTGTATATATAACTTTAATTTACTTTTTATTTAGTTTTGATTGGGAAGGAAAATTGTATAAGATTCTCTTACAACCTCCGGTGTTTTTTTAGTTTTTTTCCATTTTCCAGCGATTTTGATTAAATTTTTAGTTCCTCTGTAAAATATTCTCATTTTGTCTTTAAAATTGTTTGGAAGTTCACTTTACTCTTTTTGTTTTTTTAATTTATTTATTCTCTTTTGGGTACAGAGGACTGATTGATTGATTGAGGATTGATCCTCTGTACCCGAAAGAGAATACTTGAGTATCGATGGCTTCCGGCAGGCGTTCAGCAGTCTTGTTTTTTAGGGGGCCACTTATTGCGTTGCTTAACGACACTAATCTTGGTGGCTGTTGTCCTATCTTCTTGCTAGGCCCGCCGGCCTCTTGTACTTCATATGTAAAGATAGATGAAATCGTTCCTCTTGTAACAAATTATAAATATTTTCTTTTATTTATGAATTTTATATCTTTATTTCTGTCGGTCAAGGGTTCGTATCCCGTCCCAGGCGTCAAAAAGTTACGAGTATTTGAATTGAATTGGATATCAATCAAATGAAATAAATAGGGACAGATGGTCTCCGAAAAAAGACGAATTAAAAAAACAATTTCTGTCGGAAACTGTCGACACAATAAATCTGTTGTGACAAACAAAACACAACTTAAGGTGCGCGTCTCGAAAAACCGTTAAAACACGATTGACTCGAGGCGGCAAGAGATGGCGTTAGTGTTCCCCCATTGGAATACACGGAACTTGTTCCATTTCATTCTAGACTTTCCAGCTAATTAATTAAAGGCAAAAAATTAATTATTTTTTAACACAATGATTACTAATTTAATTATCTAGAACTTATAGAGCTCCTTTTTTAAAATATCTTTTATTTAATGCGATTAATCTAAAAAATTTTTTTTTTTTTTCGAAAATCAAAAAAAGGGCTTCTATTATTTGTAGATATTTTAAATAGCTTTAATTTAAAAAAAATTTGAGGTCGATAGCTTCAAAATTGTGGCCGCTGGAAACAGTGGCGTCATTTCAACTTTTTCTTAGGGGGGGGCAAATTTTTTCTTGGGGGGGGCAAACATTTTTTTTTTTCTTAAAATTTACTTACAAATGGGTACTCAAATTTGGCCAAAACATTTTTAATTTAATTAATTGTTTAATTTTGTACAATTTGTATACTCGTAGATGTATTTTGGAGTATTTTATTTAGAATAATATAAAATTTTATAAAAATCAGAGCCCTTGGGGGGGGCAAATGCCCCCCCTGCCCCCCCCCCCCAAATGACGCCACTGGCTGGAAAGTCCCAAAATTAGCACCCCGAGACGCGCACCTTAAGAGAAAGTTGTGTGCTATGCAACCAGTCATACCAAATTTTTTCTCTTCTTTGTTAACACTGTATTTATCTATATTTTGTTAATTTGTTTAATTATAATTTTTAAACTCAATTCTCTTTTTTATTTTTCCAAATTTCAAACCCCTTGTGCCCTTTTCCACACAATCCCTTGAGTAGCCTTCAGATAGCAGCACCAATCGATTTCAACCCCTAAATAGTTCCGGCTTGGATCGAGAGAAACCGCCACATATACTAAAAATCATCCCTTCAAAACCGACATGGCGCTAATAATAAGCCAGTGAGGGGACGAACATACAAGAAAATAATTATAATCTAAATATATATTCATAGTAGTTAGTTAATGTAAAAGGGCTTAATGAAGTATCAACTCCTCTCTGAATTTGTCTTTTTGAGAAAATGAATCATTAATGTCGTAACGGTTCATTACGAGCTGCGAGATGAATAATTGTCAGATGGTGGCAGTGATTTAGTTTCAGTTTAAATGTCTGTCCCTTAGCCACCTGAGACGTGTTATATATGCCTTAGCATTTATTTTGAGGTCCTAATTAAGTGGCGCATGTGTGAAAGGGATTTTCTCTCCCCTCCCTTTTACTTGATAGCAGAAAGAGGCAATCGAGAGAGATCTTGTAAGATGTCACTTTGGAAAATTAATCTAAATTAAGTTGCCGACTCTTAAGAGATCAGCTATTCATTAAACGAAGATGAATTAACACCTTTTACAAATACAAGGGATTGATTTATATTTAAAAAAAAATCAAACAATTAATTGTAAATAGAATGAAGTCGCTCGGTTGTCAGTAAAAACAAAAAATCTGGTGTGACTGGTCGCACAGCACACTACTTTTCGAAGAGCAATTATATTTTAATAAATAATACAAAGACATATACAAAATAATTATACTGTATTTCTTTTAAAACAATTTCTCTACAGAGCTAGGAGCGGGCCAGTGGCGTCAGAATAGGTTGCATTTTAGTGATGGAAAGATTCTCTCGGGTCAGCACTTCCAGTACCGGGGCCTTTCGCGGAAATAAGCCGGTAAAGGAAGATGGTTTTTCGCAAATATCTCAAAAACTATGCAGCTTTCCGCAAAAATTCATCTTCTTCTTCTTCTGTCCTCGCCATTATTAATCCCGCGGTGCGGGGTCGGCGGAAGAAGAAGAAAAATTTTGCGACTGGAAGAAATAGAACAGGCCGGCCCGTCGGAGGGTCTGACGCCTGTTGAAAAGAGGAAGGAAGAGAGACAGACATACAAAGAACAGAAGGACGCCTGTCCTAGCTCGGGCAGCTCGTGGTCGCCATCCACGTACCCACAACATGTGGGCCCCTGAGCGATTCCGCAAAAATTCCTCTATACAAAAATAGTCGAAATTAAATTACAAACCCTGAGGAGGGGGGGGGGGGCAGGGGGGAATTTCTCCTCCCAAGGGCTCTGATTTTTATAAAATTTTATATTATTCTAAATAAAATATTTCAAAATATAATTACAAGTATATACTGTACAAAATTAAACAATTAAATAAATTTTTTGGCCAAATTTGAGTACCTAGTAAATTTTAAGAAAAAAAAGTTTGCCCCCCAAAAAAAAGTTGAAATGACGCCACTGGCGCGGGTACGTTCTCATACTCATGAATAAATTATTTTACTATGAAAAACAATCACATAATATTCTTATTGAATCGTCCCAGGATACTTAATTTCATCTACTAATATTATTTTTTTGTCTATTAATAAATACTTAGTCGAGATTTTAATGGATATAGGTATAGGTCCCCTGAATCCAAAAAAGTGGTTTTCGCAACATGGTCTGTCTGTGTGTGTCAATTTAAAGCACGAAGGAATTGAGCTAGGAGGTTGAAATTTTATATTTAAATTAGACACCCCCTGAGGCTTGAAAATAAGCTTTTAACCAAAGAGTACTAGTACTTTACTGATGTACTTTTTCAGTTTCTTTCTATTTCCTCAAAAATCGCTCCAACGATTTTGATTAAAATTCAATAAACTCAAAACACAATTTTCAATTAACGAAGGTAAGAGAAAGTTGTGTGCTGAGCGACCAGTCACACCAAATTTTTAAAATTTATTTTAAGGTCTTTTTCGGCATCTAAGGCCATTTAGACCTCATCCCTATTTATTCCAGCCAATTCAATTGAAATAAATTTTTCTCGCTGGAGACAGGAAGCGAACCTGGGACCCCAGACACGCTTTTTTATTATTTGCAAGCGATGATAATCATCATTTCGGCGTTATTTTTTTTTTAATATTTTTTTTTAATGTAAAAAAATCATATCATAAAAAAATCAGAACAATTCTTGATCTGCTGGTTATCTCTGATAAAGCTTCACTTTTGACGGCACACGATTAGCATTGTCAGTGGATCTAATAAAAATTCTATTTTAATTCAAATGACGGATGGCGGCTGCGTGTCATTTCAACGGAGATCCCAAAGGGCTGAAGGGAATGGAAGAGCCAGTCGGGGGAGAGAGAGAGAGAGAGAGAGAATTTGGCTCATATTGCGATGGTACCAAACACAATGCTTCCTTTGGCTTTGATTAAATTAATTCAAAGCATATTTTTATTTCATCATTTTATTAATGAACTCCTCCTTTCTCTCTGTGTACCGGGAATCTTTTTGTTCGGCTTTTGCCATTGATTCGATCAGAGATTGAGGCCGCTATTGTGTTCGTGTAATATTTGTTCTTTTCAGTTCGCTTTTATTCATTTTATAGTTCATACAAGTTTAATTCATCCATGACTGAAAAATGTTTTTATTAGATTTAAAAAAGAATTGTGTAAATTTATTTAATATATACGAAATAATTTATTAATTATTTTTTGTTTCTTTGATAACATTCATATATAAAATAAATAATATGAATTAAATAAAGGTAAATAATAGAGCTATATCCAGGATAGTATTTGAATAGAGCTATATCCTCTAAAGAAGCAACGAAGCTTGAGATTTGATTGGAATGGCGTGAGATAAGATTGAAATTCACTAGAATATTAATTCCCTCAAATTTATTAAATGTTTTAGAAATCATTTCATTTATTGAGGCTAATATTTTTTAAAAATTTTCTTTCATTGTAAATTGTAATTTAATTAAAGATACCAATATAATTAATTACCTTTGGTTAAATCCGAATCGATTTTTCCAGAGTCATTTATTAAAATTATTATTATAAACCATTTGATAAATTATATTTTGACATCAGTTACAGACTTCTATACAATTCATTTCATTGATTACTAATGAATTTGTAGGTCTGCGGTTTTTTTATTATAAAAATTTTATAATCCTATTATTAAAAAAATTTTGCCGCATATTCCATATTGATGTCTCTTCAATTGTTAAATGAAATTAATTCATAAAAGAGCAAATATTTAATTATTATAACATTTTGTAATGAATTATTTTTTTTTACTTTCTCCGATACAATAAATAGATAAAATATTTGATGATTCTCGACGTTTTAAACCTCTCTAAGTCCAAAGAACCATCTCTCTCCGTGTGTGTGTGTGTGGAGCACGATATTTTCTTAAAAACGCAAGCAGCCCGATCGATAAAATTTAGTAGGGCCTATGTATTTCTTGCCCTCGGGCCTTGGTGTAGTGACTAGCGTGCTGGCTTCTGTACTAAGAATCGCGGGTTCCCCTCTCAGAAGATTAGCACGCCAACCTCTACACCAACCCCGAGGGCTTTGCAATTTGTTATTACACTATTTAAAAAGTTTTTATTCTTTCATGTTTTGGAAAGCTGAATAATTTTTATTTAAGATAAACAACGAATTCGCTAATTTTGAAAAAAAAAATCTCGACATCGAATTTTTGACTGAATGAATCCAATACTTTCCCTCTATATATAGCTATTATTATACTTTCTCTCTATATTTATATATCATATATAAGTAAGAGAAAGTAGAAACAAGAATCCAACAAGTGTTAATAAAAATGTAAATGTAACCATCTGAAGTCACGAATGTGTTCTTGTATGGTATGATACTTGCTGTGTGAGGTATGGCGACGTCTTCCAAGAGCACAACATCTTCACTCAAAAGACTTTTTCGTCGAATTGCTGACTTATTGATGGTGTCACAGTAAAGAGCCGCATTGATTTTGTCGTCTAACATCACAGGACACGCGTTTTACCAGAGTGGTTTCTTCAAATTGATTGCATGCTACGACAAATTTCGGTGGCGACTATGTCGAAAAATAGTCCAAGGTATATTCTTCATGATGCCATGGTATATTTTTTTTGGGCAATAAAGTTTCCGTGGGGAAAAATGACGAAACTTACTTTCGGAACGACCCTCGTAATTTTGTATATGATAATATATAATAACTCCCCCCCCCCCCCCCCCTCTATCTGCATCTCGATATTATTCATTGGCAAGTGCCAATATTCTCGACGTTATATAATTAAAGCCGAAACGTTTTCTTTTATAGCGATTTTCTTTCGATAGAGGCTCTCTTGTTTGGCTGATATCCTCTCCTTTATTGGACAGTCACTTCTCTCATCACCATCGTTGAGTATCGTTAAAGACTATATGGCCTAAGATGCCAAAAAGACTTAAAAAAAAATTGTCCCCTTTTAGAAATGTTTAAAGCCTTATTTTAATGTTTCCTGTAGGTGTAGCTTCCAATTTTATGTAATAAAAGACAAGTAACATAATTCACGAGTCATTTTTGTTCCAAATATTATTGGATATTATATTTTTATTATTTTTGTTTATATTATAATACCTATTAATTAATTTCCAAAGACATTTTTGTTATCTGGGACCTAATTTCTTTTTGCGCCTAGAACCTTATATTGTCTTAATCCGCCACTGCGCCCAAAACAATTTTCTGATCTTGTAGTTTACTTTTACCGGCTTAATATCTCGTAGCAATATTTATAAATTTAATAAAATAATTAAATATCTCAAATAAAAATAATGTCAGCAAATTTTTACCGGGGCCCATACTGATTTATTTATTAATATTAAGCAATTAATAAAATTTAATTTGTAAGTAGACTAGTGACGGTAATTCAGAGCCAGAAGGCCATAATTCACCCTGAGTATAATGTGTGGGCCGATTGAATAGCCGACTGTTAGGGACGGGGTTAGGAGGTCCCATCCTCCACTAAGGCGGAGCTGAGCAGATGAGGGCCCCCCTCTCAAGCTTCCCTACACATATACCAAAGACGGAGCGCTAAGTAGCTGCGATCCACGGCAAAGTTTGCACGAAACTCATCCACTGTTTTGATGCTTCTTGAACTTTATCCCTAAACAAACCGCAAGAGATTCCGGGAATGAACAAATGACAGACAGACGGACGGACTCTCTCTCTCTCTCTCCCTTTGCCACCTTAAGAAGAACATCGTCATCAGTTTTACAGTTTTTTTTTCTTTTTTTGAAACGCCCACGCAATTTCTTCATACATTTTAGCCTTCTCTTGTTCCTTGCCATCCAAAAACAGACAAACATGTTGTCGTTTATCATGAAAAAATATCTTCTATGCTTTTT
Organism: Euborellia annulipes; assembly: GCA_023213315.1. NCBI lineage: Eukaryota > Metazoa > Arthropoda > Insecta > Dermaptera > Anisolabididae > Euborellia > Euborellia annulipes. Next base: position 40,934 of record JAKCPI010004439.1, on the reverse strand, counting down.
TAAAATATAATTTTACTGAATATATTATTAAGATCTTGAAAGACCCAAAACAGGACTTTAAAAAAAAATGACAGTCCTTTCTGATTGGGTAGAGTAAACACAATCATCATTCATTTATATTTTTGTGATAAAGACAATCAATCGGGAATGACTTCCCAAAAAACTTTCTCGTATATTCTTTTGGAATTATGTCTATGTGTGTATGTATGTGAATACGATTGCTTAAAAATCAGAGCAGCCAGATCGAGGAAATTTGGTATATACTCCTTGCACTAAAATTGTAGATTTCTATCAACTTTTGGAGTAAATACTTCCATGTGATGTTACTCCAAAAGTTGATAGAAATCTACAATTTTAGTTCAAGGAGTATATACTAAAATTCATCGGTCTGGCTGCTCTGGTTTTTAAGCAATCGTGTTCACACACACACACACCCACATAATGCCCAAAATGTTTTTTTTTTTTTTTTTTTTTTTTTTTTGGACTGAGGGGGTTTAAAAACTTGAGAAAAAAATCAAAATCTCGAATTTTTTGAAGATTACAATACTTTCTCTTTATATTCTATACGAGAAAGTAAAAATAAACAAGAAGGGCTGAAAACATCCTTGAAATTATATTTTTTACTTTCTCTTACCTATGTATATATGTAATATATAGGGGAGACCGGGGCAGGTTGGCCCACGGGGCAGGTCGGCCCAGTCGCGATATTTCGCAGAATAATTGGACGATTGTGATACGGATCAGAATGAAGGTTAATAGCACTGCCACACACCTTCCGCCAAAACAACTATAGCGATCGGAGTAAATTCGCATGAGCTAGGATCATTTATTCGTTTTTTGCACCTTGGAGTAAATTTTCATTAGTTGAATAAAATTGTTTTATCTACTTTTTGGTTACTTCGAGGATAAAAAGTGAGCACTATGTTTAAAGGTTAGAGTATAAGGATTATTTCTCCATGGCATATTAATTAAAAAACATCAACGGGATTTGTGCGGGATAAAAATTGTTTCAAATATGACGATGGGGCAGGTTGGCCCAAAAATGACGGGGCAGGTTGGCCCACTCGATTTTTTGCCATTGTATGTATGAAATCGTTAAACCGTGTTTTATCTTTTCAATTTTAGTGGCAATGAATGATGTAAAAGTAACAAAATAAAAATTATTATAAATATCGATGTTATACTGGCCGTCATTGAGAGTTTATTGGAGGAAATTTTGCATCATAAATGAGCACGTGTGTTTGTTTTTGGGAAATTGTTATCAGATATATGAATATGTTCTTATTGTTTTCTAAAACGTTCTAGTTCTTTGAATATCTGTGGTTCGGGAAGATATGAAGTGTTTCCGCTTTTTTTTTTTTTTTTTTTTTTTTTTAAACATTCACACTTTTTTCCCATTCACACTCACATTCACACAGTCTTTTCGGTAACTCAGGCCATATAAGACTTTTACGATAACCGTTGTATTAATAATTATATATTTTGGGGGTCCAGGCATTCTTATTTAAGCCATTTGGTATCCAAATGGCTTAAATAAAATCATCGGACTGCCTGGAGCCCGAACCCGCGACTTTTGGTATACGAGGTTAGCACGATAACCTCTACACGAAGCCCCGAGGGCTAAGAGATTTTTCAAAAGAGCACAAATTGAGCGTTGGGAGAGAAAAGTTGGGACCCTTGTTGGGATACTCTTTTTGCCAACTTGCCAAGCCCAAGTAAGGTGTCTGCAATGCTCTTCATAGCATTCTGACTCTCATCCCCAACCTCTGGACCACGGTTATAACAGTGATTCGTAAATACAAAAGAAAAACTGAAAAAGGAAAAGTTCTTGAAGTCACGATATACTTTTTTTTGATTTAGTACTCACTTATTACTGAAACTGTTGCAATAACCAATTATAATTTAAAATAAACTTTGTGTGTTAAAATTAAGTTGTTTTAAATTATTTTCTTGCATTTTAATTCATATAAAAATAACAAATGCCTTCCGGGCCAACCTGCCCCGAGGTCCGGGCCAACCTGCCCCGACCACGGGGCAGGTTGGCCCACTCGAAATATTTTAGAAATAATTATTTTTTTTAATTTTAACATCAATTTAGGAGACTTTTACGATGACCATTTGGTAGCTTAAGGTTGCACCAACATTTTAAAATAAAAACATAAACGAAAATGATTAAATAAAAAATTTTATAAAAGAAATAAAAATTAGTGGGCCAACCTGCCCCGGTCTCCCCTATATAGAGAGAAAGTATTGGATTCATGTCAAAAATTCGATGTCGAGATTTTGATGGATCTTCACGTTTTGAGGTCCCCTGAATCCAAAAAAGTGGTTTTCGCGACATGGTCTGTCTGTGTGTGTGTGTGGGGGTGTGGGGGGGTGTGTCTGTGTTCAATTTTAAGCATGAAGGAATTGAGCTATGAGGCTGAAATTTTATATTTAAGTTAAACACCCTCCTGGACCGGAAAAATAAGCTTTTAATCAAAATCGGCCAAAGATTACTAGTACTTTACTGATGTACTTTTTCAGTTTTTTTCGATTTTCTCAAAATTTGCTCCAACGATTTTTTTTATAAATTCAAAAATCAATTATTTTTTAGATGCTCTTTAAAATGTATATTCTCATTTTGTGATTGAAATCTTCTGAAGACCACTTTACTCTTGTACTCCATAGAAAAGAAAGGAGAAATGGTTGCCATGGTATCAAAATATAAATATTTTCCCATACTTATAAATTTTACATCTTGAATTCAATTGTACCCTACTGTCGGAAACTAAATACATGTCGACACAAAAATCTGGTGTGACAAGCACAGTACACAACTTTCGATTACCGAAGGTAAGAGAAAGTTGTGTGCTGTGCGCCAGTCACACCAGATTTTTCAAATTGTGAATTATAAATAAAAAACTGTCACAAATTGAAAAGTTTGTTTCCGAGTAATTTTCTCCCTCTCCACTTTATTATTATTATTATTAAAATTCTTACTGGGACCCCGTTTATTTATGCTTTCGTGCACGAAGACATACACCTCAAACCCAACTGGTCTCTGGTAGTAGCCATCTACCGGCGCCCAATGAAATAAATATGATCCACATTAAATAGTTTTTTTCTGCTGACTCTTCGGTTAATTAATATAATAACCACATAAATGGAATGTTAACTATGGAATATTTGTTGGTGTTGATCGAAGAACCGGTGGTAAGGGCAGCGCACCACTTCCTTGGAGATCCTGGGTTCGATTCCAACCATTGAATATTTTATTCCATCATTATTCCTTTTATATACTTCAATTAAAAGGATAAAAAAACTTGGCTTTATATTGATCTCCTTTACTTTATTTATTATTCCAAATGAGGTTTTAAATTATTAAAAAAATTCGTTCTTTTTATAGCTTAGAGCAAATATTATACTAAAGCTCCAATAAGCCTTTGCTATATTTTCGCTAATAGGACGTTTGTAAAGCTGAAATTTTCTCATTTGACTCATTTATTTATTTATGATCAAATGGATATCTCATAAATAAGAGGAAAAAAAGCTCTCCCTTCTCCCTGTTGTTGACTTTTGGAATCAATGCATTGTCAGTGGCGGTCTGCTCCTGGCCAGGAGGCTCTACGAATCCCTTTACGAGCCCTCAAGGGTTGTTTTAAGTTTGATTAATGTCGTCAGGGTATAGTATCAAGTATTTATCCTGCAATATTATGTATACCAATTAGAGAACTGACAAAGGCAAATTAATCACACAAGTAGCCTACAACAGCTGGTAAAAGTAAACATCAACTCCGTTCAAGTTGAGGTTGCAATCCCTGCCTCCTCCCATCTCAGTTTGCTGTATCAGTCATCCATCCCTTCGGCCAAGAACGAATGAATCGGTGACGTCAACTCCAAACTGAATAAGTTAATTACATATAAAGTTCCTAATTGTCAAAGGGTCTTTATGTTCGCGGTTAATAGATTATTAACAGTGACCGATCATACGTCCTAGACAAGGTCTCAGGTCTTGGAGTGGTATAAATAAACTAGAAAATGATTTTTTTTTTTTTTAATTAATAAATTGTAATTTTGAGTTTGGAAAGAATAAAATTATTTAAAAAATATTTGGAAACATACAAAGAAGAGAAGGACTGCCTGTCCCAGCTCGGGCAGCTCGTGGTCGCCATCCACGTACCCACAAGATGTGGGCCCCTGAGCAACAGAAATTTATTTATGTTAGGCCTAATTGACTTTCTATTAATTTGGGATAAGTCCGTCACGCAAACTCCAAACAGAATTCTCAAAAAAGAAAAAAATAGGGGTAATTACCCCCCCCCCCCCCGAGATTCGAAAAAATACCTTTTTTTCGCAAAAAATATTATTTTTAATGTAAAATTTTTAAAATTAATACTTAAAAATTTGATGTGTATTTATATTATTACCTTCGGTAATCGAAAGTTGTGTTCTGTCACACCAGATTTTTTTGTGTCGACATATATTTAGTTTCCCCCAATATATTAGAATTTGAGAAGTAAAATTTATAAACATGGGAAAATATTTATATTTTGTTACCATGGCAACCTTTTCTATCTTTCCTATGGAGCACAAGAGTAAAGTTGTTTTCAAACCACGAGAGCAAAATGAGAATATACATTTTAAAGAGCATCTAAAAAAATAATTGATTTTAGAATTTAATCAAAATCGTTGGAGCGAATTTTGATAATATCGAAAAAAACTGAAAAAGTACATCAGTAAAGTACTAGTACTCTTTGGCGGATTTTATTCAAAAGCTTTGTGTCACCTGCCAGGCAAGGGCGGATACAAGGGGGGGGGGGTAAAGGGGGTAATTACCCCCCCCCCCCCGCAGATTCGAAAAAAATACCTTTTTTTCGCAAAAAAATTTATTTTTAATGTAAAATTTTAAAAATTAATACTTAAAAATTTGATGTGTATTTATATTCTGGCAAACAAGTACAGAATGCGCTTTTAAATTACCGAAATTAAAAAAAAATAGTGAGCTGTGGGACGAGTCACACCAGATTACCCCCCCCCCCGAGAAACACCTCTGGATCCGCCCTTGCTGCCAGGGAGGTGGCTAACCTAAATTGAAAATTTCAACCTCCTAGCTCTTTTCGTTCTTGACATATTTTGTTCACAGACCATGTTGGAAAAACCACTTTTTCGGACTCAGGGGACCTCAAAACGTATAAAAATATCCATTAAAATCTCGACATCGAATTTTTGACATGAATCTAATACTTTCTCTCGTTTTGAGGTTCCCTGAGTCAAAAAAATTTGTGAACAAAAATCTCAAGAACGAAAAGAGCTATGAGATTGAAATTTTATATTTAAATTAGGTACCCCTTTTATACGTAACACGAAGCTTTTGAATAAAATTGGCCAAAGAATACTAGTACTTTACTAATGTACTTTTTTCGATTTCTCAAAATTTGCTCCAATGATTATAATTAAAAATCATAAATCAATTCTTTTTTTTAGATGCTCCTTGAAATGTATATTCTCATTTTGCTCTTAAAATCTTTTGAAGCAACCTTTACTCTTGTACTTCATAGGAAAGATAGAAGATATGATTGCCATGTTGACAAAATATAAATATTTTCCCACGTTTATAAATTTTACATATTGAATTTTAATATATGCCGACAAAAAAATCTGGTGAGACAAGATTTGTATTTATATTAGTATTCTGACAAATAAAAAACAATCTGCTACGTATTCACAAGGTGTACTTATAAACAAATTTTCTTAATAAAGAAAAGAGATCTTGGTTGACTGTCGTTCCTTTATGGCACCAATCTCACTCAAGATATTAATTATACTCAAGAAATAATATATATCTCAGGAAAGGGGGGTTTGAAATGGTAATGGGGTGGATAGGCGAGGCTAAATGAGTAATGAATGGTCTTCGTAAGCTAGCGAACTCTCCTCATTTGGAACGACGCGTCATATTTTACAGACTCCGAGTTTTGACTATTGTATTTGAAAAGCCCTTTCTCTCTGTTGGGTTGAAATCCCAACCAACAAACCCACCCCCTTAAACGAAAAACCCGCCCCACGGTTGATGGTGACGAATGTCTCAACGCGCACCTTTGAACTCTCGGCGCAGTTCGACACGCAAACTACATTAATGAGCACAATGGCACGCGATTTCGTGACGTTGCCATCCATCCAAATAGAATAATTCGCTCCCTAACGTGTTGTTGTTGTTTTGCCCTCTCCCCCCCCCTTTCTGAAAAAGGTAGGAGTGAATGAGAGAGAGTGCAAAACTTGCAAAGGGGGTTACAAGTTGCATAATGAGAGCTCGGGATATTAGCCACAATGTCTCCTCGCTACGCTCTTAATGTTCAATATATTCCATGGCGCATGCTTTCAGGGGCGCGCATGCAAGACCACCGCTAAATGGATATATATATATATTTATATATATAATGTATTTTATCCTTTGGAGAGTAACAAAAGTTTCCTCCCTTTGCCAGTCAAGGGTATTAAATTTCACTAGGGACAGAGATTGAAAGGGATTAAATGTAACTTAAAACACATTTTTACTCGATACGGATTAATTCTTTTTATTTTTTATACACTCTTAAAAATTATATTTTTTTTTAAGGTAGGGTATTAATGAAAAATAAAATTGATAAATCGTTTGAGTATTTTTTTTTTTTGTTTAACAAAACATAATAATAATAATTTAATAAGTACGTGCTAATTAAGAGGTCTCTTTTAATTTTTTTATTTGAAATTTCCATTTATTTATCAGAGGTGTTTTCGTGTATGCAGACACACACCACCTCAAACCCAACCGGTTGAAATGATAGGCCTACTTGAAACTATAAAAGAAATTACAGGTTTCAAGGATTTATTAAAACTTTTTTTTTTAAACTTAACGACGCTCTTGTGTCATCTTCAGAAGTGATTTCATGTAGAAGAGGATATATTAAAATTAAAGATGTATTAAAATTTATAAACATGAAAATAAATTATTTATATTTTGTCAATATTGCAATCATTTCTATTTTTCCTATGAAGTACCAGAATATATGCCTGGACCCAAGGGCGGATACAAGGGGGGGGGGGGTAAAGGGGGTAATTAACCCCCCCCCGAGATTTGAAAAAATTTATTTTTAATGTAAAATTTTAAATCGATGAAGCGAATTTTGAGGGAATCGAAAAAAAAGTGCATCAGTAAAGTACTTTTTAAACATGTCACGTGCCAGGGGGATGCCTAACTTAAATATAAAATTTTTCTATACTGTGTGAGTATTAAATATAAACGATGGATTGGAGTCAGCCAAGGAAAGAATAAAAAACAAATTTTTTCTGTTGACGTTTCGAGCGCCAATCTTCCTCGGGACAGTCTAATATCAATTTTTACAGAGTTGTAGTAATTTGAGTAGGCATCAATAAACTAAACTTCAATTAAGTTTAACAATGTAAAGTTTGTTCATTTTTTGATTTAAACAATGATTTTTAATATTAAAACAGGCATGTGTGTGAATGCAAGGTCACTTGTACTTGTGAAAATTGATATTAGACTGTCGCGAAGAAGAGCGTGATTGGCGCTCGAAACGTCAACAGAAAAAAATTGTTTTTTATTCTTTAATTGGTTGACTCCACTCCATTGTTTATACTTAAATGTAAAATTTCAAACTCCTAGCTCTTTTCATTCTTGAGATATTTTATTCACAGACAGACCATTTTGCACTCAGAGGACCTCAAAATATGTATTTCCATCAAAATCTCGATATCGAATTTTTCAAATGAATCCAATACTTCATTCACTCTCTCTCTATATATATAGATAAGAGAAAGTAAATAAAAAGGTAAAAGAATTTCTTTCAATATTTTATTTATTTTTTTTTTAAATAAAAGAAAAGGTTTATAAAATATATTTAATTTCCTGATATTGATAAACATTTACTTTTGTAGACAACAAAAACAGCAAAGCCAAGACAATTTGAAATGTTTTGTTTGAACAACTTTTTTTTGTTTATATTGTTTTTAAATCAAACGGAAAAAAAAATTAACAGCGAGTGAAAATTTAAAAATCAACAAAGCCTTTGTGTTACATGATTATTCTATAAAATGTTTAATAGCATTTTTATTTTTATATAAAAATTCATATAATAATATATTTTATAATGGAAAACCCACATTATTATGTAAATTAATAATTATTTAAAAAGTAAGTTTCCCGTCGATTATTATTGTTAACAATTTATTTTTAAGATCGTGCCTTCTCTGGCCAATCAAAAAGCTTATTTTTAATTGTTCCCAGCATTACTATTTTTGTTAAATCTAATGTTTCAACTAGAGCCGACTGGTGAAAGTTTAATTCTGAGGTAATTTTTAAATTAGTCTTAAAAAAATACAGTAATACCTATTCAGAAAATTTCCACTGAAGTTGTTTAGAGAGGGGACAAATCTGATCGTAACTTATTTTTTACTTTCTCTTACCTATATATATAATATATATATATATATATATATATACCAATTATTTATTTATTTAATTATTTAGAATTTGTTTTTTTTTTGTTTTTTTAGGTCTTTTTAGGCATCGAAGGCCATTTAGACCACGTCTTTATTTATTTATTCTATTTATTTAGAACTTGAAAAATTTGAAGTAAAATATATAATTTTTTTTTGAGAAATAGACTCCCACATTTATTTAAATTAATAGAAAGTCAACATAAATTTTTAACAGTTAGAATCTACTGTAATCTCTTGGCCACGGGGTATTTATTTTTTATTTTCAAGCGGTGTTGTCCTCAATACATCAATTTTTTGGAAAGCAAATAAATATAAAAGGAAGGTGAAGAAAATAGACTTTATTCGGCCCAAAATTATTTATTTCCGATGTCAACATTTCGGGGACTTTACGTCACCCATCCTCAGTACCTTAAATATAATACAACAACAAAACTTTAATCTTTGTTCTTAAATTAAAATAAAAAGCAAACTCATTAACGGATTGCATTCTCAGAGTGGCTCGTGGTTGAAAGTTGTATGTAATTTGGCTATATGGTGAGCTGAAGCCTGAAATACAGCCTCATTTTAAAACAACAATATAATTATTGTATTTATTTCACGAGTGCACGAAAGATTTTTTACAACCTTTGTAAGTGTACTTTTCCCCTCTTTTTTTATATCTTGTTTTTTTTTTTTAAGTTTGTCTATATTTGTAAAGTTTTGTTGTTGTATTGTATTTAAGGTCCTGAGGATGGGTGACGTATAGTCCCCGAAACGTTGACATAGGAAATAAATAATTTTGGGCCGAATAAAGTATATTTTCGTCACCTTCCTGTAAATTAGACGGCCTTCCTCCATACGATTATATTAAATATAAAAGAAATTTAAAAGGACCTGGGCTTAAAATTATATTTCTAGGTTCCCTCTCTCCGTTTATAATATACCATATCTGTTGAAATCTATTTCGTGAATTGCACGTAAATATACATAAAGTCTACATACATTTTGATGACGACAAACCATTGGTTATTTGCATTTAATTTTGTCAATTGTGTATTTGCCTACATTACAGATTTATCAAAATATTGTACAAACGGAATAGATTACATTATAATGCACACAATAGAGTTTAATGCCTGAATATTATTAAGCGTTAATTATTAAAATGATATGCTAAGCCGTTATATTTAGAATTAATTCAAAAGGGTCAGAGTTTTACGTCACCTAAATTAATTAGAAAAAGGTGTTTAAGAAATAAGATAATAAATTTTAAAAAAATTTTCAAAATTTTTTATATATCTAGAATAGATTTGTAGTTTTTAAAGTGAAGGAATCTTTCTAAGTTATGTTTGACTGGTCGCTCAGCACACAACTTTCTCTTACATTTGGTAAGAGAAAATTTTGTACTGTGCTTTAGTCTCACTACTATTGCAATAGGTAGTACATGTAAAGAAAAGTTATTTGAAAATCTGGAATGAACAAACGCACAGCACACAAAATTCGATTAATTTAGATAAGACACCGCACCTGTCAACATTATTTTTACTGGAATAATAATACTCAAGTAAATTATGGTATAAATTTCCAAATTCCGCCATTATAAGACAAAATATATATATATATAAAAAAAAAAAACAATAACGAAGCTTTTAATGGCGACTCAAGCACAAACTGGCAGTTTAATTATGATCTTTTCGCAAGATTGGAGAGACCTTCGTTTCTTTAAGTTGTTTTTTTGTCCATTTTTTATAAAAAATAATTTTTTTAAATTTGGCAATCAAAAAAATGAAATGTCAGGTTAGATCATTTAGGCCGGAGGGGGCCTGGCAAAGATGAAGAGCAACTCAATTCTCAATTCAATTGTGATTGTCACAGATGTAACAACCTTTGTAATCCTAGCTGAATTGTACCTGAAGAAGACCACAGAATGAGTGGCCGAAACGTTGTAATTTTTATAAACCACAGTTAAACCGAAAATCTAACTCTTTTACTAATGAAGAGCAACTGTCACCACAAACGTTACGATAAGCAATGCCAAGCACGTTAAAACCTCGAGTTGGTGACCGCGAAGGATCAGCGTGTGGAACGTCCCCCGAAAACCAGAGGTACATAAGTTAAATAAATAAACAAAAGATATATACCACAGCAGTCGAGAGGGCAAATTAAAAAAAAAAAATAATAGTTTGAATTAGAAACAAAATATCTTAAAATTCTAGTTTATTTTTTTTTTTATAATTAAAAAACACTACTATTTCAATTATATTTTTTTTTATTATTTTATATTATTAATATTATTTATAAATATAAAATATATAAAATAATTTTATAAAAATTTTTTTTTTTAATTTTTTTTTAAATTTTTAATTTTTAATTTTTTGAGATTTATTATTTATTTTGAAATATTTAAATATAAATAAAAAATGAGTAATTTTTATTTAATTTTTTTTTTTTTAATTTTTTTAGTTGAGAATAATTAAAGCATTAAGTAAATTTTATATTGTGTTTGAAAATTTTTTTTAAATCTACTGTAGGTCCTAGGGAAAATTTTTTTAAATAATTGTATCTTTAATTTTTATTGATAAAATGCAACATTTTATAATAACCAACTTTAAATAGAGACGGGGTCTAAATGGCCTCCGTTCCCGAAAAAGACCTTGCAGTTCTCCTTCTTTCCTCCTCCTACCCAAAAAACGAATTCCCAATTTATAAAAGATAAAAAAATACCTATAACTCTAATCTAAGAATATTTATAGGTGTACAGTACAACAATAATAACAAAAGCTTTAGAAGATTCCTAGTTGTTTATTGAGTATTTCCACCCCTAACAACTAATTAAAATAATTACTATCGTTATATTTTTATTCTCAACTAAAATACATTTATAATATTTTGTATCTAATTCAACCAACGATCTAACCTGACATTTTATTGCAAAATTTTAGAAAATTAATTTTTATAAGGAATGGTGAAAAAAAAACGTCAAGTATATTTTGACAAAAGAAAAGGATAATTAGACAGACGAAGGACTCACCCCTCTTGCACAAAGATCATAATTAAACTGCCAGTTTGTTTAGTCTCTTTCACCTTAAGGATGCTTGAGATCGCCATTAAAAGCTCCTACTACTTCTACAAATTGGTAGGCAATAAGATAATTAATAAACATGTCGGCCTATTGTCCCGGACACAAGTAAAGAGGCTCGGTTATGTCTATATACATACAGTACATACACCTTCGAATGCTTGGTTGAGTTTCCATTTAAATTTTCATCAACACAAGTACCTTTCATGACAATAGATTCAATTTCGCACGTATGTTTTAATTGTACTTTTCATTTGCAATTCATTATTTAATTTAATTCATTCACTTGAGACATGATGCCATGAATAAATTGAGCTCATTCAAAACAACAGTATGTATTTATTCATCTGATGATTCTACCTGCTCCAAGATATTAAAAAACCTGCTCTCTTTATAATGTCACATAAAACAAATGATGTACAATGTAATGTGTATATTTTAAATTAGCTCCTTTTGTTTTTAAAACAAAAAATAAGGTCTGCTTTATAGAAACGCCAAACTGAATTCATTGATCTCTTGCATGTTAAGAGTATTTATAATTACACAAAAAAATATTTCAAACTCGATTTTTTTTTTGCTATTTTTGTCAAAAAATATCAGGAGTCATTCAAGTATTTCGTAAGCAGCTTAGGAGAAAAGGAGATTAACGTATGTCAAGATTTTAAAAGGCCAAATCAGGCAAAAATATCATCTAAAAATTTTTTTTAAAAACAAAATGCTGGGATTAACAATTTGCTTACAAGGGGGATGGAATTCTAAAAGTCCAAAATTTATTTACTTAACAGGTATTACTTGAATAGGTCCTATGAAATCTAAACTGGTAATCGTTCCTCTAGTTAAAACATTATAAAATTAATTAAAAACACTAAGGGTTATGTTTCAATATATTTATTTGTATAAATACATGATATCTATTAGTAGTATCATCTTTAGAAGTAATACAACTACTGGATGCCCTCGGGTTTCGTTTAGTTGGTAGCGTGCTAACCTTCTATACCGAAAGTTGCGGGTTCGGATCCCAGGCAGTCCATTAATTTTATTTAAGCCATTTGGATACCAAAAGGCTTAAATAGAAATACCTGGAATCCCCAATAGATATTATCATAAAATAACAATTATCGTCAAAAATATTGCTTAAGTTGCCGAAAAGACTGTCTGTATGTGTGTCTGCCAATAAATATATTGAAATATATCTCTTAGTGTATTTAATTTCAAATAATTTTAAGAAAGTTGTATGATTTTTACTTGCTCTATATATGTTAATATATATAGAGAGAAAGTATTGGATTCATGTCGAAAATTCGATGTCGAGATTTTGACGGATATACACGTTTTGAGGTCCGCTGAATCCAAAAAAGTGGTTTTCGCGACATGGTCTGTCTGTGTGTGTGACTGTGTGTCCGTGTGTGTGTGAACAAAATATCTCAAGAACGAAAAGAGCTAGGAAGTTGAAATTTTATATTTAAGTTAGGCACCACCATGGGACGTAACACGAAGCTTTTGAACAAAATCGTCCAAAGAGTACTAGTACTTTACTGAAGCACTTTTTCAGTTTTTTTCCATTTTCTCAAAATTCGCTCCAACAATTTTGATTAAAATTCAAAAATCAATTATTTTTTAGATGCACTTTCAAATGTATATTCTCATTTTGCCATTGAAATCTTCTGAAGACCACTTTACTCTTGTACTCCATAGAAAAGATAGGAGAAATGGTTGCCATGGTAACAAAATATAAATATTTTCGCATATAAATTTTACATCTTGAAAATCGAATGTACCGTACTGTCGGAAACTAAATATATGTCGACGCAAAAAAACTGGTGTGACAAGCACAGAACACAACTTTCGATTACCGAAGGTAAGAGAAAGTTGTGTGCTTCCAGTCACGAAAGTACGTATTATTAAAAATATAAATATTTTTATTTAAAATAAAGATTTTTGTTTCGAAATGTTGAGGTTTTTAAAAAATTCGATAGTCCTGGTTCGAATTCAGGGGGCGCAATTTTTTCCAACTTATCTCATAAATTTCTTTTAAATAATATAATAGTTTTATTAATATATATATATTTTTTTAAATTATTTTTCTTATCTCACCATCCCCATGTCATTCATTCCCTTAAATGATTTGAAAATATTTTTTCTCTCTCTGAAACTAATTCAAATCCACATATATATATATCGATAAATTCAAATATTAATTATCATCTGTTTTTGTTACTCGGAACAATTTAACACGCTTCGAGTTGAAACCACCCCCGCCCTCAGTTATTAAAACTAAATTAAGCTTTACAAATCAATAACAAAGAACACAACAATTTTTTTTTTAATTTATGCATAAGCCTAGAATTATGAATAGATAATCTACAAAAAGGGAGAGAGATTGTTTTTCAAAAAAAAAAAAAAAAAAAAAATGTTTATTCTCAAAGGAATCGTGTAAATATTAACAAAAATATCAATTATTTATTTTCTTTGATTGCCTATCGGTTTGGCAAAAATGAATGGTTGTCAAATAAATAATTGTTTTGGGAATTCTGCTTCTCTCTTCAACATGTATATATAGTGGACGTCATAAACAGATTGATGAATTAATAAGCATCCGATGATCGAAGATAGAAAATATTTCATTCCGTCCGAATATTAATATCGTTCCTCCCCTACTCACGATTTTATTAATATATTAGCTGTCGAGCAAATTACTTATGAATCAAATATGTGTGTAATTATTGACCGAAGAAATATGATCCCAACTGGGGTGGGGGTGAAATGATGGCTGATTAATATTTCAAGGACCTTAGGGGGAAAGGGTCACTGCATTTCTCATTGCAAGGTTAGTCAAGCGATGGAATTTTGTCGCCGGAGGGACGAATGGGACGACTGCGTCATAATTACCCCCATCAGTCGATTGTATGTATGTATAGATGTATGAATCACGCATATGAGAGGGTGAGATTCAATGTTCCCCTTTTTTTTTGGCTTGTCTTTCGTGAGTGATTTTAAAAAATATTTGAAGAACGGTTAATTGAATATTAATATTAATTAAAGATGATAGTATGGGTTTAAAAATTGATAAAAGGAAATTATTTTTTGTAGCTTAAGTAAAAGCCTTCAAAAAACGGGGTGCGATTTGACATTATCCGGCAGGTGGATTTTTTTTTTTTAATCTGAATTTTAATCCGATTATTAAATTTTTGTCGAGGAAGGTATATGATATTTAAAAAAATCTGGTGTGATTGGTCACACAGTACAAAACTTTCTCTTATCTTCGGTAATTTGTGATCTGTGCTTGTCACACCAGATTTAGTGTGTTATTTCCGCCGATATATTAGAATTCAAGATGTAAAATTTATAAGTATGGGAAAATATTTATATTTTGTTACCATGGCAACCATTTCTCCTATCTTCTCTATGGAATACAAGAGTAAAGTGGTCTTCAGAAGATTTCAATGGCAAAATGAGAATATACATTTCAAAGAGCATCTAAAAAATAATTGATTTTGTGTGTGAATTTTAATCAAAATCGTTGGAGCGAACTTTTGAGAAAATCGAAAAAAACTGAAAAAGTACATCAGTAAAGTACTAGTACTTTTTGGCCGATTTTGTTTAAAAGCTTATTTTCATGCTTCCGAGGAGTGTTTAACTTATATATAAAATTTCAGCCTCATAGCTCAATTCCTTCATGCTTAAAAGTGAACACAGACACACAGACAGACAGACCATGTAGGGAAAACCACTTTTTTGGGTTTCAGGGGACGTGTATATCCACCAAAATCTCGACATCCAATACATATATATAGAAGTAAGAGAAAGTAAAAATAAGTGATTTATGTATTTTAACCAAAATCGTTATAGTGATTTTTGAGAAAATCGTAAAAAACTAAAAAAAGTATATCAGTAATGTATTAGTACTTTTTAACAGATTTTGTTCAAAATCGCAAATGGGGCACTTAAACTCAAAGACCAAGTTTCAAACATCCTAGCTCTTTTCGTTTTTGAGATATTTAGTTGACAGATACACATTTTGCAGGACCCATTTTTCTGGTCGCAGTGGACTTCGAAACGTGTATTTTCATCAAAATTTCGACATCGAATTTTTCACATGAAACCAATACATTATCTCTACTATATAGGTAAGAGAAAGTAAAAATTGTTTATTTAATATGCGATTGAAAAAGAGTATTTAAAAAATTTTATAGAAATTACGCATTTTATTTGTTTCAGTATTAAAAATGACCCCGTAAGGTTAATGGGGAAAATAAACCAGCGATTGCTTTGAACAGTAAAATTAACCAAATATTTCGGATTGCATAACGCATTCCATCTTCGAATGTCTCATATTATACAAATCTCGAGCGTGTTTGAAAATCATACAATTCAGAAGACATTCTATAAATGGTGAGGATAACGTTTCGATGAGAAAAAAAAATTATATTTTTATATATCCGATACAAAGACATACACAAAATAAAATTTAAACAATTTCTTAACAGTGACTTGCTAGGCGCGTGCAATAATTGTTTAAAAAAAAAAATACAAATTTTTATTGGATCATAACCTAAAAAAAACATCATTTTATGGTTTTATGAAATCACGATGCAAGTGAAACTTTTTTTCGGTCGTAGGCGTTTAACTGAAAATTTTCAGAAAATTATTCAATTAAGGGTATTAAAATCGCGTTTTTAATCTTAACTTAATAATTGGAAAATGGGAATGATAATGGGAAATCAATAAGACGCATGTTAAAAACTGAGAACAATATTTATTTAGTAATTGAAGATTTGAATCATTTTAAATGATTTTAAAAATTATATTTTATCAATTTAAAAATTGAATAATTAAATCTCACAATTATTTTTTTAGAATTCGTCATATATATTAAATTTCAACTTTCCTATTTTTGTCGTCACGGCTTGTGACGTCATGGCCTTCTGACGTTACGGCTTGTAAAGCAACATGCTGATAGAAGAGTGAAAAAATATGAGGTAATCAAATAAAAGTTTCCCATTTTCTTTTACAAATACAATTACATGGATGAGCGTCACTTTGGCATTGACTGTACTAAAATCTAAGTTTGTTCGAAAGATGTAATCATTAATATTACTGGCAGGTGAATCTGACAGAAGACCAATATTTAAAATTTGTTCACTTGAAATTATATGGTTAATTTAATAAAATAAAACTGCAGGTGGACCCTGGGCTATTTCGCCCTTAAATGATATATGATACATATATATTCCTACTCCCCTTAGGGAAATCCTCCACTCAAAGTCTGAATCACCCACTCCCTAAACACACCCCCAAATGATGGATCGGGCCAATATCGTTCAGTGTGTGGTCTCTCTCCACCCTCTTTTGCAATTCAATGCTCCGTCGACATTCTTAATCTCGCGTTTTTACTGTTGTTGATATTATAGAGAAAATATGACAAGACCCAGATGGAGGTTTCGGTCTCCGAGCGATGAATTGCTCCATCACCCGAAACAACAGACGCTTGTCCTTTAGTGAGTCATGGAGGGAAAAATGCCTGCAAATCAATGGGTTTTATATCTCCGGCATCCAGGCAGATGAATTTTGACCCTCAACGCGGAGGGAAATTTTTATTGATCCATTTATTCAAATTAGAAGCGAGATAATATGTCTTAATAGAAAAAAGTTGAATACTTCAAAGCGTGTTTGACGAGAGAGACTTAGCTCAAGAAACTCTTATTTTCTCCTTACCTATATATGAATATATAGAGAGAAAGTATAGGATTCATGTAAAAATTCGATGTCGAGATTTTGACGGATATACACGTTTCGAGGGCCCCTGAATCCAAAAAAGTAGATTTCGCAACTGTGTCTGTGATCAAAATATCTCAGGAACTAAAAGAGCTACGAGGTTGAAATTTTATATTTAAATTAGTCATTCCCCCAAAAGATGAAAATAAGCTTTTAAACAAAATCGGCCAAAAATTACTAGTAGTTTACTGATGTACTTTTTTTAGTTTTTATTCGATTTTCTCAAATTCGCTCTAACGATTTTGATTAAAATTCAAAAATCAATTATTTTTAGATACTCTTTAAAATATATATTCCCATTTTTCACTCAAAATTGTTTGAAGCACACTTTACTCTTGTACTTCATAGGAAAGATAGGAGAAATGGTTGCCATGGTAACAAAATATAAATATTTTTCTATGCTTATAAATTTTACAACTTTCGATTACCGAATGTAAGAGGAAAGTTGTGTGCTCTGCGACCAGTCACACCAGAATTTTTTAATAAATCCTCCTAACAATGTATTTCTAAATTTTAACGTTTATGATATTATTAGACTACTAAACGATAAATAAAAGATTATCGTAGAATTTAGATAAGAGATGAATATAAATATCGAATGCCAGAAAAAAGATGGATCACATAGCACTGGCTGCATCTCCTCCCACCACCCACACCCCTAGGGATCAGGAAGTCAGGCATGCATTCAGTAGACTATATAAAAGGTTGTGTCTTGTATTTATATCGATAACAAATCGTAGGCCAGCCGGAGAGTTGGCCATTTCGTGGAAAAAGAACTGCTACTGAAATATTCATGCCAGAACTAGAAGCAATTGGTTAAAAAAAAAAAAAAACACGAAAAAAAATAAAAATAAAATAACGTACAGATTTACGAGATGGTTTTGCATTTATTCTAACTAATGCTTTTTTTTGGAAACAATAATTTAATTAAATAAAAGAATTTGGAAGATTTTTTCAGGCTTAAAGGAAACTAAAGCAAACAAAAATTGGAGTTTAATTATTTTAAAATCGTCAATATATCTAACAAGAGAGGATCCAGTGGAGTGGGGGAGGGGGTAATCTGGTGTGACTGGTCGCACAGTACACAATATTTTCTTAATTTCGGTAATTTAAAAGCGCATTCTGTACTTGTCTACCAGAATATATATAGAAATCAAATCTTTACTTTCTCTTACCTCTATATATGTTAATATATATAGAGAGAAAGTATTGGATTCATATCAAAAATTCGATGTTGAGAGATGATGGATATTTGAGGTTCCCTGAATCCAAAAAAGTGGTTTTCGCGTCATGGTCTGTCTGTGTGTGTGTGTCTGTCTGTCTGTGTTCAATTTTAAGCATGAAGCAATTGAGCTACGAGGTTTGAAATTTTTATTTAAGTTAGACACCCCCTGGAGCGTGAAAATAAGATTTTAATCAAAATCGGCCAAAAAGTACTAGCACTTTACTGATATACTTTTTCAGTTTTTTTCGATTTTCTCAAAATTCGCTTCAACGATTTTGATTAAAATTCAAAAATCAACTAGTGATGAGAAGTGGCTGTAGATTATGAATTGGGTATAGAAGACTTTGCAGCCAAGGAATTAAATAAAACTTTTTATTTAATTCCTGGGCTGCATTATTTTTTAGATGCTCTTTAAAATGTATATTCTCATTTTAACATTTAAATCTTTTGAAGACCACTTTACTCTTGTATTTCATAGGAAAGATAGGAGAAATGGTTGCCACCATAAATATTTTTCCATCTTTATAATTTTAATATATTGGCGGAAACTAAATATATGACGACACAAAAAATCTGGTGTGACAAGCACTGCATCACAACTTTCTCTTACTTTTGGTAGGAGAATTTTGTATGCTGTACTTGTCACGCCAAATTTTTAAAATTTTACATTAAAAATAAAATTTTATTCCGAAAAAAAATTTTGTTCTCAAATCTCGGGAGGGGGGGTAATTACCCCACCCCCTTGTATCCGCCCTTAATATCTAACCCTCGCCACGAGGGTACGCATCTATATATTTGTAGTAAAAAAAATTAGATATTTCATTCCTTCAATGAAAATTTAATCTCTAAAAAGTCAAATTTATTAAATTTTATTATTAAACTTTTCCCATTTTCACTTATTAAGGTTAATTAACCGTAATTTAATTTAAAGGACCAAAAGGAAAGAGGAGAAATTATTTAAAAAAAAAAATTGTATATATGGCAATATTTTAGCACTATTTTTTAACGGAAAGTGAAAAAGTGGCATCGAAAATGACCGCCTCTCATAAACGGATTAGCGTAAAAATAAAAACATGCATGTTTCGAACTGTCAATTTCAAATATAAAAAAATAATCGAACATCCAAAAATATTTTGATTATTTTGTTTTATCATCATTTATTATGGCGACGTGAATATAATAATAATTAATAAAAAACTAATTATTAGCATAAAACTCTCGAAACCTTATTCCCATCGCCATCTTGCTTTGTAATAAAAAAATTGAAAGAAAAATAAATTTACGTTCTTCATTAAGTGCAACTGACATTTATAGCTGACGGTTGTTGACGGTCTATTTAAATTTACAACCAATACTCTAATTGTGTTTACACATTAAATTTCTGCTCTTAAAACACTTTTATGTTTGCGAATTGTGATTTATGTAGAAATTTAATAAAGATTTATCGAAATAATAAAATATTTATTATGGTCAAAAAAATAAAGGGTGAGAAAATACTGTAAAAACTTTTTATATTTTATTTTTATAAATTTTTTGAATCGCTAAAAATTACTACTCGAGTCTTCAGACACATCATCTCTGATAAACCAAAAGGGGTCGCTTTATAAATTTGATATCTCTGTAAATACAGTGGTGAAACTTTTGCTTGAGAGTAAACCTTTTTACTTGAATTTCAAAAAAAAAAAAAAAAACAAATTAAAAATTCTGGTGTAACTTAAATCACAGCGGATTTTTTTGTGTCGAGATATATTTAGTTTCCCAGAGCACCTTAATTCCAAACTTGACCATTTGCGTTTTTATTTTTTAAAATTGATTTAAGGTCTTTTTCGGCAACTAAGGCCATTTAGACACCAGCCCTATTTATTTCAAATGATTTGTAGTCAATTCAAATGAAATAAATTTCAATTTCAAGAGGAAGTTTCTTTCCTCTTGAATCTTATAAAAACTCGTACAATCCAGTTATTTTTGAAATAAATTTTTCTCGCATGTAGAGTGAGGGGCAATATGAGTCCCACACATGAGTTTTCTACTTGTGATTATTTCATTGTTTAAAAAAAATAAGCTTATATATTTTTTAATGGAAACTTTCATGGTTCAAACCTAGAAAATTTACAATTAAAATTTTCATTTTCTTTTAAAAAAACAATGAAATAATCACAAGTAGAAAACGCATGGGTGGAACTTAATATTGTCCCTCACTGTACCACTTGGGTTTCATAAGTAAAATGTCAAATGATTCAAAATTTAGCTATTTTTCAAAATTTTAATGTGTAAAAAAAGTTGAAAAGGAGATCTCCTTTTGAATCGAAATTTACATGCGAATCCCCATAGGGATTTTACATTGGCTCTATGGAAGGAAGAGCCGGGAAATACTACATCAGTAAAGTGTACTTCATATAATTTTCACGAAAAATTTCACTAATATAGGGTTGTATAATTTTTATATTAAATCTGTTAAAATGGGGAGATTTATTTATATTGAGTGGTGGCTTAGTAAAACCCCCCCCAGGGCCCCCCCCCCCCCCCCCCCCCCCCCCCCACCCAAAAAAACCCCCAAACAACATCACTAATATACTTTTTAAAGAGCATTAAAAAAATTTCCATGTCCCCTTACCCTCACCCCTTCCAAATGGCACCATTGTCTAATATAAAATAAAACTCAAATCTTTTAATATAGGCCTAATAATAAGACGATTTAAATCTCCGACATATGGCAATCCAGCAACATAGATTTTCATTAAAAGAACGATAATAATATAATGACAACGTGAATACTCCTCAAAGTAGAATATAATAAAAAATTTTTATGATTCAACATTTAATTATCTTCTTGACTTGCAATAAAGACGCCTTGAAAATTGGATTAACTTCACCTTTATTTGTATTAAAATGAATTTAATAAAACCTTATTTTAAAATCTTCTTTTCTCATTTCATTTATATAATCAAATATTCTCGTTTGAAAAGGGCGAAAAAAAAAAATTTCTCTTGCAAGAAGTGGAGTGGATAATTTATTTAGAAAAAAAAATAAGACACTCGGTTATTTGTTTCAAATTATTATTATTGATGTACTATTATCAGCAGGCGTGAATAATTTGAAATAAATAAGTATATTAAAATTTTTCATAAGTAATTTTTACTTTCTCTTACCCTATATATGAAATATATAGAGAGAGAAAGTATTGCGATCATTTTACTTTCTCTTGCCTATATATGTAATAAATATACTAGTGAGAAAATATTGTGATCAAGTCAAAAATTCGATGATGTGATTTTGATGGAAATACATGTTTTGAAGGCCAAAAAAATGGGTTCCGCAAATTGGTCTGCGTGTCTGTTTGTGGCGATTTTAAGCATGAAAGAAATGAGCTACGAGGTTGAAATTTTATATTTAAGTTAGATACCCTTCCGATGAGTTAAAATAAGCTTTTGAACAAAATCGGCCAAAAAGTACTAGAACTTTATCGAAGTACTTTTTCAGTTTTTTCGGATTTCATTAAATTGAGTCTAACGATTTTGATTAAAATTCATAAATGAGCTATTTTTTTGGTGCTCTTTAAAAAGTATAGCAGTAAGTTTTTTCGTGAAACGTAAACTTTACTGATGTATTATATTTTTATAAGATTTCGACCGTTGGTTCTCGTTGAAACGTTTTGTAAATTAAAATTAAATATACAAATTAAACACTAGGTTATTTATTTCAAAGGTTTTATTAATTAAAAATTAACACTTGATGCATATTTCGACAATTCCTTGTCATCATCAGAAGTGATTACTAACTGTGCTTACTATCTGTAATCACTTCCAGGGGCGGATTAATGCAAGTTTGTCGGGGGGGGGGGGCGGTGTTTTTTTTTTAATTTTTTTTTATTTAAGGACTTTGTCGGCATCTATGGCCATTTAGACCCCTTTCGTATTTATTTAAATTGATTAGTAACAAGTTCAATTGAAATTAAAGAGCGGAAATCATAATTTCTTTAGATTACTAGTTTTTATAACGTTTTGAATTTCTTCTCGGGGGGGGGAGGGGGCGATCACCCCCCCCCCCCCTTTAATCCGCCCATGATCACTTCTGATGATAGGAAGTACAGTAAACAAAACAATAAAACATACTAAATTTAATACGTCTTTGCAAAAACTGTTTACAAATGTATTGTAAATGTTTTGTAATTTTAGAAAGCAATTTGGCACGAGCGAGAAAAAAAACTTGTTCCCCGGGAGGTTTGAACTCGAGCACTCGAGTACTTACTATCATCAGAAATGATTACAGATAGTAAGTACAGTTAGAAATCACTTCTGATGATAGTAAGTACAGTTAGTAATTCACTTCTGAAGTTCTGAAGTTCTTACTATCATCAGAAGTGATTACAGATAGTAAGTACAGTTAGAAACCACTTCTGATGATAGTAAGTACAGTTAGTAATTCACTTCTGAAGTTCTGAAGTTCTTATTATCATCAGAAATGATTACTAACTGTACTTACTATCTGTTGATGATGACAAAGAATTGTCGAAATACGTATCAAGTGTTAACTTTTAATTAATAAAAATTTGAAACAAATAACCTAGTGTTTAATTTGTATATTTAATTTTAATTTTCAAATTTTTACTTTCTGTGACTAAGAAATGCAAATGTTCAGGTATGGAACTAAGGTTCTATGGAAATCTATATATATGTCGACACAAAATAATCTTATTATATTAATAAAATACAACAAATTAAAAAAAATTTTATTAAGGTTCAAACTCGGACCCAAGTTCAGATCACTTTTAATTCATAAGTAAAAGAAAAATCAATAATCTGTCACTGTAATCAGAGGGATTACAAGGACCCAAGTACAGATGATGAACCAACAAATGCTCCCCTCCCCTCATCCCCGAGATCGACAACAGCTGTCCTCTCCGGAACAAAACAAAGATAAAAAAAAAAAAAAAAAAAAAATATGAACGCATTAGGATTAAATATGTATAAAATGATTTAACGATATAATTTCAAGTGATGCACAATAAATGGAATTAAAAAAAAAAAAAAAAACATCTATTTGTTTTGACCATTCATTTGTTAATTAAAGTATATATTATTTATATATAATAAATATTAAAGTAGATTAATTTAAGAACTTCTGACAAAAAAAAATGAAATTTTTTCAGGTTTAAAAAAATATTTATCAAAAAAAAAAAATATGCCAATAATGATTGTTTTAATACATATGATGTATTTACGATGTGCAATTTAAATGCATAGGCATTAATTTCAGGGTAGTGTGAGGAGAGGAGGGGGGATGGAGTTACCAACTATGTTCCAAATGATCCCTTCTGGTTAATAGCAATTTACTTTTCACAAAACTTTTCAATTAAACGACCGTATATCAAGTGTGCGTGCTATTTTCTCCCTAATAAAATAACCTTGATTTAAGTTTAACAACTCACCAAATATTTGTATTATTTTTCTTAACTTAACTTAATTAATAGTCAAAAACTATTTGATATGCTCTCATTAACGCTTTATATTATTATAATATTAACGTTCCCTAAGTTTCTAAATAAAAAAAGTCTTCTTTAAGAAGGGTCTTTTTAAATAAATAACAAAATGGCCGGATTAAGCAGAGCGAACTACTTTGCCTTATTTTTACTTTCTCGTAAAGTATATAGAGAGAAAGTATTGTAATCGGCAACTTAGGCCATATAAGACTTTTTACGATAACTGTTATTATGGAAATATATATATCGGGTTCCAGGCATTCTTATTTTTGGTATCTAAATGGCTTAAATAAAATCATCGGACTGCCTGGGATCCGAACCCTCGACCCTTGGTATACAAGGCAGAAGCGAAAATTTTCTTTAAATTTGAAAAAAAAATCAAATAAAATCATACATTAAAAAAACATGTAAATATAAACAAATGAATTTGTTCCTATGATTTAAAAATATCTGGGCCCACGGACTTGGTGTAGGAATTAGCGTGCTAACCACGTATACCAAATGTCGCGGGCAGTTCGATGATTTTATTTAAGCCATTTGGATACCAAATGGCTTAAATGGACCCTGTTACGCATTAGAGTGTCAAGCGCCAGCTCCAGCTCTTTGAGAAAATTAATATTAAAGTTTTTTGTTTTCATTGGATTATATAGCTTATAATTTTTTTTGGTCAATTGTGCAAATAACATTAAAAATAAATTTTTTTAGGACATATTTGATAAAAATACTATTAATTATATAATGCTATATGGACCCTGTTATGCAATGGTGTGTCAAAGACCAAAAAATTCAAAATTGAGTTAAGCACGGAATATTGTTTCAAATGCTTTAATTAATAGTATTTTTTATGAAACATGTCCTAAAAAAATTTATATTTAATGTTACTTGCACAATTGACAAGAAAAATTATATAGAATCCAATGTAAACAAAAAACTTTATTGTTGATTTTCTCAAAACTCGATGTTTGGTCTTTGACACACCATTGCATAACAGGGTCCATATAGCATTTGAAATAATATTCCGTGCTTAAGTCAATTTTTAATTTTTTTTTTGGCGCTTGACACACTAATGCATAACAGGGTCCAAATAAGAATGCTTGGACCCCGAATATGTATATCAATCAATAACGGATATCGTCAAAGTCTTATGACCTGAGTTGCCGAAAAGACTGTGTGCATGTGTGTGTGAGTGTGAGTGTGAGTGAGAAAAAGTGTGAGTGTTTAAAAAATAAAATCTGGTGTGACTGGTCGCACAGCGCACGAAAAATCACTACGGCTAATTTCTGAGTAAATATTGTAGACATCAAGCAATCTAAAATAATAATATTAACTAGGTAGACCCTTATTTGAAAAGGATGAAATTTTTTCAATCAATGCTCAAATAGACTGTTCATTAGCCAGTCAATATATCAAGTCAATATAAAATAATAATATCTCAATACAATTGAGGAATGGAACGGTGGGGGGGGCTCTTGATTTGCATGAAATGCAATTAAATCACCTTTGATAAAAGACTAAACTTCTTCAAACAATTTTGAAAGAAAAATGTGAATATACATTTTTTTTTTTTTTTTTATTATAATATTAATGGCATATCACCACTAAGGGCTTTTATGCCTACATTTATTTATTTATTTACACAAATGGACATTAGAAAAAAGGAAAAAAAAGAAAAAAAGAAAAAAAAAAAAAAAAAAAAAATTAGATTTTGTCAAACATTTGAAAGTCTTTTCAAAATAAATTTCTCCCATTCTTCATTTAGGGTTCCGGCCAAGTTGCAATGTAATCCAGCTCGTCTTCTTAAGGTTCCAATTTTTCCCATGCCACAATTAACCACTCACAAAAAGGCGGTTCCTCCCTCGTGAATAAATAGCTATGAGTGAAACGCGTATGGCCTATCCGCAGTCTCGCAATTACAACCTGCTCCTTCCTCTTAGTTGAGTAGTCAACTTTCCGACCAAGTTCAGGCATCACCTCTTTCGATTTTCAGTTGTTGTTGGCCCATCTTTCTCTCCCTCCATTTCACTTGAAGAAGCTCCATGGCTATATTCTTCATACGGAATCAGGTTAAGTCCATCGAATTATTTTCCGCTCCCTTTCTAGCCACTATATCCGCCCTCTCATTCCCGCTGATCCCAATGTGTCCAGGCGCCCATATAAAGATCACCTCACCACCAGAACTATTTATTAGTTTGAAAAGTAAACGTATATTTTTTATGATTGGGTGGTTACTAAAAAGCAAGTCTATGGATTTTAAGGCACTCGACGAATCAGAGACAATAATGACCGATGTGCCATCTGAGCTATTGGCTGAGAGAGCCATCTCTATTGCCGGAACTGAATTTCCGTGGAAAAACTACTCGACTCCTTATTTATTTTGAAAGCAGCTTCCCTATTCCTATCATAATATCCACACCCAACACCAGAGACGTTCTTAACACCATTAACAGAATACTACCTTATGGGTTAGAAAGCGATTAATCAAGTCAGAAAAAAGAGATTAATATACAATACTGGGTGTATCATGCTAGGCATTCTTTAGCAGATCGCCGTAGATAATAACTTCAGGTCGGGTTCAAAGGGGCATGATGGAGTCAGCATTACATTCTATTTCCTCGACCATCATTTAATTCCAAAAAGTTCACGTTTTGACAAAATCTAAAGGACAGAGGCATTATCAGACCGTAGTTTTTCTAAATAATAATTATGCAACGATGTATCGAAAGTACTATATACTTTTGTAGGTTCCTGAGAAACGCTATCCAATATTTTATATTACAGGTAATTTTACTTTTTTCTGGTAAATTTCCCTTTATTTTTAATTACTTTATTCTCCACTGTACTATTACTGTACACCTTTTTCTTTTTTAATGGGGACCTATCCTTATAAATTGATGGGGATAAAACCACATCACTATTCGGGCTATCATTTATGCGATTATCTA
Source organism: Euborellia annulipes (assembly GCA_023213315.1). Taxonomy (NCBI): domain Eukaryota; kingdom Metazoa; phylum Arthropoda; class Insecta; order Dermaptera; family Anisolabididae; genus Euborellia; species Euborellia annulipes. Next base: position 13,977 of record JAKCPI010004439.1, on the reverse strand, counting down.
TTTCAGAAACATCAAAAGTTTTATTGGAAAAAAATTCATTATTGAGCGTGTTATTTTCATTTATACAATGCTCTTGTGGAGCATTATTTGAAATATCTTCTAACTCTCCGTCCTCAGTAAACATATGTGTGAAAATTTGATCGTGAGCTTCACTTAAATTATTGAAATTATAAGAGTTTATACCACTATGAACTTCCTTTACCTCTGAAAGAACAGGGATTTCTCTATTTTTCAAAAGTACATTAATTTGTTCAGTTAAGAGACTAATTTGACTACTCAAAGAGCTAATTACAGATTTCAACGCCTCACAGGACTCGCATTGTATAGTGTTATGACTAGAGGAGTTCTTCGTTACGTCTGCATAAGAGTTTGGTTGACTAGAAGAAAGTCCGCCAAGCTTTTTCCTAGCTAAAAAAAGTGAAATCTTTTCGTCCATAGAAAGTTTAACAATGGCTTTTTCATTTAAATATACAGGACATTTCTTGTAAAGAGCCGAATGGCTACCATTACAGTTGACACAGTGGGGAGCTCTATCGCACATTTCATTTGGTCCTACATGTGAACTAAGCCCACAGAAAGCGCAAACGGACCCCTCTTTAGTACATGACTTGAAAAAATGGCCATATTCGTTACATCGGAAACAACGTATCGGATTCGGTATATATCTCCTAACTCTTAAATAATAAAACCCAACCTTAATTCTTTCCGGAAGATCAGGTTTATTGAAAGTTAAAATTAAAGTGGGAGTGTTTCTAACTTGCCCTTCGATTTTCCGGGTAACTCTAAAAACTTCTAATACGTCTTGGGATTTCAACTCATTGAGTATTTCTTCGGAACTGAAGTCCTTTAGATCTTCACAATAAACTACTCCTTTACAAGAATTTAATTTACTATGTACCTTCACTTTAATTGGTATATCTTGGGCGAACTGGGTCAATTCTTGAATATTCTTAGACTGATTCTCATTCATAACTTCAACTAACAAATCACCAGACCTCAATTTTTTAATATTTGCTACAGTGCCTACTTTATAGGAAATTACTTTATTTATTAAAAACGGCGAAACCTTTGTAAGATTTTTATTCTCTAAAGCATGGGAGACAATAAAAAACTTGGGAAATACTAAGCCGCCATTATAATGAGAAAAAGGGCTAGAAACAAAATTACTCGGGCCAGCTTGAGATTGAAGACCTTTAAATCTCTTTGCAGTGTTATTATACTCTTCAGCCATATATTGGGACGATAAGTCCTCACTCTTATCCATATAAAATTGAATTATCAAATCCGCATCAGCGTATAAACAAACAAACAAACAAAAAATAAATAAAATTGCCTACCTTCGATCTCAGACTAGAGGTTCAACGGCTCCAAAATTCACAATTTCTTTAATAAGATTGTTAAGCAACTAATATTCAACAAAAAGGAACAAAAGAGATGACCAAGGAGTTAGAATATATTAAAAAATCACCAAAATTGTGGGCGCCTGGAATAGTTTGACTGTTTATTTATCGGTTGCCAAGACCGGAATCCGAATATACATTTTAAAGAACATCTAAAAAATGATTTATAAATTTAAATTTAAGCGAATTTTGAGAAAGTTGGAAAAAAAAAACCAAAAATCTGGTGTGACTGGCGCACAGCACACAACTTTCTCTTACCTTCGGTAATCGAAAGTTGTGTTCTCTGCTTGTCACACCAGATTTTTTGTGTCGACATGTATTTAGTTTCCGACAGTATGGTACATTCGATTTTCAAGATTTTTTTTTTTTTTTTTTTATTTAGGTTTGGCGATTTTCAAGATGTAAAATTTATAAGTATGGCAAAATGTTTATATTTTGTTACCATGGCAACCATTTCTCCTATCTTTTCTATGGAGAACAAGAGTAAAGTGGTCTTCAGAAGATTTCAATCACAAAATGAGAATATACATTTGAAAGAGCACCTAAAAAATAATTGATTTTTGAATTTTAAAAAAAATCGTTGGAGCAAATTTTGAGAAAATCGAAAAAAACTGAAAAATTGCATCAGTAAAGTACTAGTACTTTTTGGCCAATTTTGTTGAAAAGCTTCGTGTCACGTCCCATGGGGGTGCCTAACTTAAATATAAAATTTCAACCTCCTAGCTCTTTTCGTTCTTGAGATATTTTGTTCACAGACACACAGACAGACAGACACACAGACAGACACACAGACAGACAGACCATGTCGCGAAAACCACTTTTTTGGATTCAGGAGACCTCAAAACGTGAAGATCCATCAAAATCTCGACATCGAATTTTTGACATGAAACCAATACTTTCTCTCTCTATATATTAACATATATATAGAGGTAAGAGAAAGTAAAAAAGTACATCCGTAAAGTACTAGAATCCTAATTATCCTAAAGTTGAGACCTAGCGCAAATTCATATTGGTGCCTGAAATAGTAGGCCTATATATTTTAAATAAAAATCGTTAGAGCCGTTTTCGAGGACTGATGTGCTTACAAAAAAACAAACAAATGAACGTTTATTACTCGTTTAATAATAGACCTATAAGATAAGATAAATAATTTGAGTATCATTAAAGTCTGGATGGCCTAAGATGCCGAAAAGACTTTAACAAAAATCTCGACACAAGGGCAGATACAAGGGGGGTAAAGGGGGTAATTATAATCAAAATTTCGGGGGGGGGTAATTACTTAATTAATAAGTAATTAATTTGAAAAAAATACTTTTTTTCGAAAAAAAATGTATTTTTAATGTAAAATTTTAAAAATTAATACTAAAAAATTTGATTTGTATTTATAATCTGGCAAACAAGTACAGAATGCCACCGAAATTAAGAAAAAATAGCGTGACGTGCGACGAGTCACACCAGATTCCCCCTCCCCCCCCCCAGAAACACTGGATCCGCCCTTGACTCGACATCGAATTTTTGACATGAATCGAATACTTTCTCTCTATATATTTCATATATAGAAAGTAAAAATGTGCATACAGCCGGAAACTGAAATATGTAGTCACAAATAACCACAAGCACACACCAGATTTTTTAATATTTTACTTATTTAAAACGATAATTTTATTAAATTAAATTAATTAATAATGAGAAGACATAAATTAAATAATTATTAGTCTTTATGACTTTGACAATATTGAAATACATTGGGACAACCCCTCCCCTAGTAGGCCTATATAGTTTGACAACCAGTCGCGTTATAAACAGGAAAGTGCCTTAAAATAGACTCAGAACCTAAACATAAAATCTAACGAGACGGCTTTTTAATTAATTCATTCAATATTTATTGCATATCAATAAATAGATTAATTAATTTAAGGTAAAATATTTTAATTCCATTTCCCTTTAAAATGATTAAAAATATGACCTTTTGACCCAATCAAACAAAACTAATATACCTCTATAACTGATATGATTATTATTTTTTTTTTCTCATAGAAAAGTTGAAAAAAGTTAATTTTTAATAAAAAATCATAAAGCAAATAAAAACTCCACGAATCAACTTCATTTATAATAATTTTCCGAAAATCATAATATATCACGTTGTTTCCAACTTTTTTTTTGAATGGAGGGAGAAAGAACCTTTAAATAAAAGAATAACATGATATTTAAATAATTAAAAAATAAATACAGGCTTACTTTAAAAAAAAAAAAAAATGTCTGTGAAAATGAGGAAAATACGTAATTTCAATTTAATATTGATGAAGTTTGAAATTCACAGATGTCTATATACTCGAGTTTAATTGTTAGTCGTTAGATGATGATTAAACACACACCTAGCAGCTTATAAATGCTCAATGGCCTTTGATGCTTTTCAAACATCGAAAGGAATGTGGAACGGTCACCGATCCATCGAAAAAGAAATTTGTTAAGAACGAAAAAAAGACTTTATAAAAGAGATATAGAATTTTTACTTTCTCTTGTATCCCGGGTGTCCCAGGTGTCACGCACCCCATTGTTGGAATCGAAAGAGAAAAATATTCTGAGCCCAAAAATCCATGATTGGAATTTTTTGATTAAGTAGTTAATTAGTAATTAATTAATAAAAGTGACCAATCAGGAGCGCGCTACAGAAGAATAGAAAATAAGTGGGATAGTAGTAGATAAATGACAGAGAAGCTTCACGTAAATTGTTTTGGTTAATTAATAAAATAATAATAATTATTATTATTTTAATAATTAAACAAAAGAATTCGTCTGAAGCTTTCTTGTCATTAATCCTAAGTCTTTAATTGTTGTATTTCAAAAATTATTATTATTATTTCATTCATTAACCAAAACAATCAGCTAAACTTCTGTCATTTATTTTGAGATTATTATTTTTGTACTTCAATAATAATTATTATTTTATTAATTAACCAAAACAATTAACGTGAAGCTTCTCTGTCATTTATCTACTACTATCCCACTTATTTTCTATTCTTCTCTATCGCGCTCCTGATTGGTCACTTTTATTAATTAATTACTAATTAACTACTTAATCAAAAAATTCCAAGCATGGATTTTTGGGCTCAGAATATTTTTCTCTTTCGATCCCAACAATGGGGTGCGTGACACCTGGGACACCCGCTATAATATATAATGAGAAAGAATTGTGATCATGTTAAAAATTCGATGAGATCGAGATTTTGTTGAAAATACACGTTTTAAGGAGAATCCAAAAAAGTAGGTCCCGCAAATTATTCTGTCTATGGCGATTTAAGCATGAAGAAAATGAGCTAAGAGGGTGAAATTTTATATTTAAGTTAGGAACTCTCCCTGACAGTTAAAATAAGCTTTTGAACTAAAAATCGGCCAAAAAATACTGGGAAAAAAGTCGGTAAAAAAGAACACGTGGCCCACGGGCTTAAAGTTTAAAAAAATGATTAAAAAATTGAAAATAAAAGATAAATCCTTTTTTTTCTTTCGATAGATGGTACAACTTTTTATTTCCAAATATACAAAATTACTATGGTGCCGAAATATCCATAGAAATTTTCTGTATTTGGAGTAATTGAAAAAAAAAAAAATTCTATCGATATTTCGACCCCATAGAAATTTTGTATATTTGGAAATAAAAAGTATAAATATACAAAATATACAAAACTTCTATGGGGCCGAAATATCCATAGAAATTTTGTATATTTGGAAATAAAAAGTGCGAAAGAAAATCAGGATTTATTCTAATTTTATTTATAGTCATTTTCGCCAAAATTTTTTGAAATTTTACTAGAAATTTTAAGATATGAATCCCTCAATTCGGATTTGACTAAACATACAGATTAAATATAATGTTATATAGAAAAATATGATTGACAAATAATTATGGAGTGAAAAAGAAATATGAAGAGAATTATGCTGAGGAACTTTGACACATGAAACAATTTAATTTAATCTCTCTTTAGAATCAGAATTCAATCAATGTAAATATTTTTATTCCATCCTAATTAGGCCCACGGGATATTATTTAGACAGAAGGCGGATAAACTACCACTGTGCTGACGCAAGGACGGGCAACAATTTAAATATAGTTTGAATGGCCTTTATGACATGTTACATTCAAATGCTTAATTAAGCATAATTAAAATTGAGGAAGATAGGGTTATTAAAAATCTACTTTTCTTATTAATTCTATTAATTTATTATGTTTTTTTTACGGCAATTTTAAGATTCTAAATAAAATTTCTAGTTTTATTGGAATGTGAAATTAATTTAGTCCCTTGTGCACGAAAACCAAGGGGATGCTTAATTTTAAGAAAATTTTGAAAATTCTCAAAGTTCAAAGGCTGATGAGCCACGTGTTCCTGTTTTACGAATGGTTTTGCAGACAGTTTTTTAATGCAATTAACAAGATCTACGGGTACCTACTACTATTAAATTTCAAAAAAAAAAAAAATAAATAAGGACCATCCTAATGGCGCCGCCTGCGGTATACAAAACATTCTACTTTAATATTTTTTTACTTTCTCTTATCTCTATATATGATAATATACAGTATATAGAGAGAAAGTATTGGTTTCATGTCAAAAATTCGATGTCGAGATTTTGATGGATATACACGTTTTGAGGTCCCCTGAATCAAAAAAAGTGTTTTCGCGACATTGTCTGTCTCTGTGTATGTGTGTGTGTTTGTATCCAATTTAAAGCATGAAGGAATTGAGCTAGGTGGTTGAAATTTTATATTTAAGTTTTGTACCCTCCTGGACCGTGAAAATAAGCTTTTAAACAAAATCGGCCAAAGAGTACTAATACTTTACTGATGTACTTTTTCAGTTTTTTTCGATTTTATCAAAATTCGCTCTAACGATTTTAATTAAAATTGAAAAAACAATTATTTTTTAGATCCTCTTTAAAATGTATATTCTCATTTTGCCATTGAAATATTTTGAAGACCACTTTACTCTTGTACTTCATAGGAAGGATAGGAGAAATGATAACAAAATATAGTCGAAATATTTTCTCAAACTTATAAATTTTAAATCTTGAATTCTAATATATCGGCGGAAATTAAATATATGTCGACGCGAAAAATCTGATGTGACACTCACAGAACACAACTTTCGAATACCGAAGGTAAGAGAAAGTTGTGTGCTGTGCGACATCACACCAGATTTTTTAATTTATTTAAATAAACTCCCCTTCATCACAATAAACTATTAAATTATTATTGAGAACTAATGAAGAAGCCTAATTCCATTCATACGCCACTGCTATCATCAATAGAGATTTTAATTAAAATTTTAATTTCCTAAATCATAAATACAGTAAATAAATTTTATATATCATTGGCTATATTAAGAGCCGGAGGGTTTATTTTTTTTGTGATCAATTTTAAAAGCGGAACCACTTCGTATCAAAGTAGGATTTCCTCCCATTCCAAAACCAAATCGGCTCGGTTGCGTTTCTTTTTTACTCTCTCGCCATTCAAATGGCATCCAGGAAGTTCAGTTCTCTCATTCTCTCTCAAGACGTTACAGAGTGTTAATCTTGCCCTCGAACCCACTCCCCTAGCTTCAACAAATTCCGACGCCGTCTGTGTGATATGAATACTAAATAATTACTTTAAACAGCTTTTAATCGAATTTTGGGGGCGCGATCACGCGAATCCTCGCCTATTGCCCTCTCGTTTCCATTTGGGCTGGAGATTGAAGGAGAGGGAGGAAGGTAGGGGAGGGGGTGGAACAGAGAGAGGATCATTGCCAAGATCATTTCCTGTAAAATTCTATGAGGTAAAGAAAACCGCACAAAACGGGAATCATCTTCAAAACGATTTCAATAAAATTATTTCAAATTCGAATCTTTTATAAAGCAAATAATAGAAATAAATTTTTTAAAGCAATAGCAAATATTTAATTATGAACATGATATTTGACCGGGGGAGGAAAGATTATTAATTTTTTCGGCATCTGACGCCATTTAGACCGTTACAAAGAATGGAATTAACGCTCGTGATCAGGAAAGAATAATCTTAGGCATAGGGAATGATGATTTTAAGTTCATTTATTAATTTAAAGCAAATCTGTCCCAAAACTATGGATAAACCTATACATAAAAAAATCATAAATGAATAGTAACAAGGTATTAATTAATATTTAAATATAAAAATTAATATTTTTTCTTTAATTGATTCATTTATTTAGTAAATAAAAAATCTGGTGTGACTGATCGCACAAGTTTCTTTTACCTTCGGAATCGAAAATTGTGTTCTGTGCTTTTCACACCAGATTTTTTGAGTCGAGATATATTTAGTTTCCGCCGATATATTAGCAAGATGTAAAATTTATAAACATAGGAAAATATTTATATTTTGTTACAATGGCTTCTATCTTTCCTATGAAGTTCAAGAGTAAAGTGTGCTTCAGAAGATTTCAAGAAAAAAATGTGTTATTAGGAGAATTTTTAATTATAGACCACATTTTTGTATTAAATATTTATTAAAAATATATAAATACTGTAAAACGTTTCAACTGCTTATTCTGCAGCCGTTATCAAGCACTGTGCAAAAAAAAAAAAAATGTATATAAACATTTTAAAGAGCATCTAAAAAATAATTGATTTTTGAATTTTAATCAAAATCGTTAAAGTGAATTTTGAGAAAATCGAAAAAAAATGAAAAAGTACATCAGTAAAGTATTAGTACTCTTTGGCCGATTTTATTCAAAAGCTTCGTGTCACGTCCCATGGGGTGTCTAACTTAAATATAAAATTTCAATCTCCTAGCTCTTTTCGTTCTTGAGATATTTTGTTCACAAACACACAGACAGACCATGTCGCGAAAACCACTTTTTTGGATTCAGGGGACCTCAAAACGTGTATGTCCATCAAAATCTCGACAAGGAATTTTTGACATAAAACCAATATTTTCTCTCTATATATATATATATATTATATATATAGAGGTAAGAGAAAGTAAAATTAATATTAACGAAAATTAAATAATATAAAAAATAATAATAGCACTTTAATTTGATTGAAAAAATTATTTATTCTAAATAAAAAATATTTTTTTTAAATGTTGTAATTAAATACAAATGAAAAGAAATCGCGGTTCATTTGTGGCCGAACTTTCATTTTATCCCATATGCGTCGAGGGAAAAATGCGAATTTGATTTGGAGTTGATTTTTTTTTTTCGCCTCCATCCACCAATTGATTAATTGGTTTGGAATGACTTGGCGATTTGCCCGATAAGCCAAGCTAAAATGTTCAAGTGTTGATTAGCTTGTGTTAACTGTTTACACTAGCTAAGATACGAACAGCTGCTCTCTATCATCAAATCGCCATCCAAATGGACCAACTTTCATTTTCAATTAAAGCATATATTTTTTTCGTATTAAAAAGAAAAGTTATATTTTAATTCAAATAAATTACAATATCCATAAAAAAAAATATACATTGGATTAAAAAAAAAAAAAATATCGCTTTTCTATGGCAATTTAGGAAACTCACTATCACGAATTATTAATTAATGAAATATTAAAGATAATTATTTTCAACAACATTTCTAATACAATTACCGAGTACCAAGGGGGTTGGACCCCCCTCCCCGAAATTTAAAAGATATATACTTTGTATATACATGTATAATAGTGAGAGAAATAGAATGTTAAAATTTCAAAGCCAAGAAATAAAGAAAAAAAATTTTAACGCTGTTAGAAATCATCATTACTATATATAAAGCGCTAGCCACTGACTTCCTGTCTCTATGTGATGTACAGTGAGGGACAATATTAAGTCCCACCCATGCGTTTTCTACTTATGATTAATTATTTCATTGTTTATAAAAATTATATATTTTTTTATGGAAACTTTCAGGTTCAAACCTAGAAAATTTGCAATAAAAATTTTATTTTCTTCTATAAAAAGAATCAGTGGCGGATTAATGCAATTTTGTCGGGGGGGGGGGCGTTTTTTTTTTTTTTTTTTTTTTTATTTAAGGACTTTGTGGGCTTCTATGGCCATTTAGACCCCTTACCTATTTATTTAAATTGATTGGTAACAAATTCAATTGAAATTAAAGCCCGGAAATCATAATTTCTTTAGATTACTAGTTTTTATAACATTGTGAATTTCTTCTCTGGGGGGGGGGGGGGGATCGCCCTCGCCCCCCTTTAATCCGCCCCTGAAAAGAATGAAATAATCATAAGTAGAAAACGCATGGGTTGAACTTAATATTGTCCCTCACTGTACATACACATAGAGACAGGAAGTCAGTGGCTTTATATATAGTAATGATGATTTCTAACAGCATTAAAATTTTTTTCTTTATTTCTTGGCTACATAACATAACAGGGTTTGAAATTTTAACATCCTATTTCTGTCACTATTATATAATATCTTTTAAATTCTGGGGGGGGGGTCCAACCCCCTTAGTTCTCGGTAATATAGTTGAAAATAATTATATCTTTAATATTTCATTAATTAATAATTCGTGATAGTGAGTTTATTTTTTCCTAAATTGCCATAGAAAAGCGATATTTTATTTATTTTTTTATTGTAATTTATTTGAATTAAAATATAACTTTTCTTTTTAATACGAAAAAAAATATATGCTTTAATTGAAAATGAAAGTTGGTCCATTTGGATGGCGATTTGATGATAGAGAGCAGCTGTTCGTATCTTAGCTAGTGTAAACAGTCTCTCGCTGATTGGTCAGTCTTACAGGAAGTGGAGAGAGAGAAATTTAAAACTTTGTCAGTCACTTGTTATAATATAAAAAAACATGTATATCCATCAAAATCACGACATGGAATTTTCGATATGATCGCAAAACTTTCTCTCTATATATATATATTACATATATACATAGGTAAGAGAAAGTAAAAATTGAAGATAAGAAATAATTTGAGAGATGAGTTTGTGTTTATGATTGGGCAAAATTGCGCCCTCTTGAATCGAACCAGGACCTCGTGGCGATAAAAGTCGCCGCGAAAGCATAGAGATCCTGGCTTGAGTCCAGGGGGCGCAATCATAAACACAAACCCATCTAGCAAATTTGCTATCTTAGGCTGGACGCACAGCGATTGAGCTAAAACGCTCTTCGACAAAACGTTTTGCGCAATGATGGCGAATCATGCTCACTTGTGTTTATTGGTTTTGCTTAATCGGTGTGCGAATATTAAATGCATTGAAAAAATAGTTTTAAGCACGATTCGTTAAAATGTTTTGTCATTGAGCATTTTTACTCAATCGGTCAAAAATAAAATTCCATCTTTTTCAAACAAAGTAAATAATATTTTAGAAAGGATTCACGCGTTTTATCTCGTTAGCGAAATATTATACATAGTTGAATTTTTAATAAAAATAATAGAATCTTTTTTTTGTTCTTAACACACACAAAAGCAGGTAGGAATCTGCATAACACGGACCATTAGACGCCACCCTCCCCCCTCCCCCCTAAAACGGGCGATTACACACTTGACAAAATTCCAACCAATGGATTTCATCTTATAGTTTCGACTATAGATTACAGTGTAAGGCGGCCAATCATTCTCTTTTTTTTTGTTCTCCTACCCCCTCTGCCGCCACCGGGACGAATAAACAAGCAAAGTCTCAGGGACCCAGCGAGAAGGGCGAGGTGGTTCGATCATGGAGAAAATGTTTTCCACTCGAGGAAAAATCTAATCTTGGTAAAAGTTAGCTATAGAACAAACCAAGAGTCGACATTTTACAGACAGACTTTCACAAATGAAAGGAAGAGAGAGAAAAAAAATCACATCTGTTGTCATATTAAATGGTTCTAATACTACAAAATCAATGTATTAATGTGATGATAAATTTCTCATAAACTAGATAAATATTTTTTGAAAAATTTCTCTGGATCCTTGGCTTGATTTCCATCCTAAAAAAAAAAAATTGCATTAGACTTGGTAAACAGGTAAGACTTAATTAAAATAATTTTAAGTAAGAGGGCTACAATCATATTTACCTTTTTTTTTTTTGAAGATCTTCTCTCTTCAAGTTTTTCACACTCACATAGGCATACATTAAACACCAAAAAAGTTATTTTCATTTACTATAAAAAAAGTATGTAGTAAAAGAAAATAACAAAAAAAAAATTTATATTCCTTGCTTAATATAAATTAAAAAAAAAATATTTTCTGGAAACCGGGAGTCTGAAGAAATAATATCAGTGAGACTGAACGTGATTTTTTGGATTACAAGGGGGCTAACCTGTAAGAGATCCTACCTAATCTAAACAAAATTCGAACAAATGTGAAGTGTATTTTTGACCCCGTCTCCACCATCAGATCGGTGAAGCCCTCGGGTCTCCTAGCCTCAAGGATTGCAATTTGGACCCTCCAGGCTATTCCTGGAGAAACTACAACCCTTCCCTGACTCGATTTACTCATAGAGCCACCTCAAACCCACACAAGATACAAAAACATTTCAGACTGTAAACAATTTACCTTTCGGAGGGGTTGAAGGCCGCCCGAAGCTCCTTGCCTCCTTCAGCTTCTCAACTCGAATCACATATGCACTGAAGAGACACAAAGCCTGCAAAAAAAAAAAAAAAACATCATTAAGAATCACTTTCTCACTTGTTTTATCAAAAAATAAAAAGATATTTTAACTCAAAGGCAAGGGCGGATACTAGGGGTAAAGGGGGTAATTACCCCCCACCGAGACTTGAGAAAAATATATTTTTTGGGAAAAAAATTGTATTTTTAATATAAAATTTTAAAAATTTGATTTGTATATATATTCTGTTAAACAGCTACAGAATGCACCTTTAAATTACCGATAATAAAAAAAAAATTGTGTGCTGTGCGATCAGTCACACCAGATTACCCCCATCCCCCCGAGAAACTCTTCTGGATCCGCCACTGAACGAAGGCACTTATTTTTTAGTAAAAGAATTTTAAAAAATCAGGGGTGAGAAGCACAGAACACAACTTTCGATTACCGAAGGTAAGAGAAAGTTTTGTGCTGTGCGACTAGGCACACCAGATTTTAATAATATAAAGCGTTAATGAGAGCATATCAAATAGTTTTTGATTATTAATTAAGTGAAAAATAATACAAATATTTGGAATATTATGAATTTTAAACAAAATCGTTGGAGCGAATTTTGAGAAAATCGAAAAAAATTGTAAAAGTACATCAGTAAAGTACTAGTACTCTTTGGCCGATTTTGTTCAAAAGCTTCGTGTAACGTCCCAGGGGGGGTGCCTAACTTAAATATAAAATTTCAACCTCCTAGCTCTTTTCATTCTTGAGATATTTTGTTCACAGGCAGACACACACAAGAGACAGACACATACACATAGACACACACAGACAGACCATGTCGCGAAAACCACTTTTTTGACAAGACCTCAAAACGTGTATATCCATCAAAATCTCGAAATCGAATTTTGAATTAAATACTTTCTATATAGGTATATGTATATTAACATATACATATAGGTAAGAGAAAGTAAAACATTAATATTTTTATTCATTATAGGGATGTGGCATTAACCCCCCGCCTTCATACCCCTCCACTTTAAGAAAATGTGAGCCTTCACCGCGAAATTACTCTCAAAATAATAATATTTTGAAATTATTTTAGTTTAATTTTCAACCATTAATCCACCCCTGTGTAAAAATATATTAAATATGATTAACAAAATTATAACATGAATATAATTGTAAATGACTTAAGGAAATAAAAAAAAAAGTGAACTAATTTTTTTCAATGACAACAACACCCCCACCCCACCCCCTTTTCCATTAGCTTATATTCTCCCTCTATCCTTGGTGAAATACCAGTATTTAATTTTATATTCAAAAGAATCGTTTTTCACAGTCAAATTATTTGTTTTTATCATTTTTTTTTTCAATGATAAAATGCATATCAATTACCTTTAATAAGACACTCAAGAGGGTGAGTTGGTTGACGGTGTGGTCAGGGTGGGTTTCACTATTCACTTTTATTCACTTTAAACACATCTTAAAAATAGAGAGTCAAGAGGCAGGCTTGCCTGCCGCCCTGCCGCCCGCTCGACTGAACGAGAGACGTGTCTTTCTCTGTTTGTATAGGAATAAAAATAAATGAAAATAACAATTCCCTTTTTATTAAAAGTAAAAAAATACCGTTTGCTCTAATCTAACTATATTTTGAGATGGAAAAGAATGTCAACAAGTGGTTTGGAATATTCCAAATATTCCTTTCTTAAATAATCAAATATTCTTCATCCCTAATCAACCCTTAATACAATAAAATATTAATCAACGTTATTTTTTGAATGTTTTCTATTTATTTAAGTAAAAATAAATAAAAAAATTTTTTTTTTTTTTTTTTTTTTCAATTTTTCAACCCCTAATCCAATCTTATTAAATAAAATTTTTTTTTCAACGATAAAATGCATATTATTGCAATTATTACCCTTATTAAGCTATGCTTGGTGTAGGGGTTAGCGTGCTGGTCTTGTATACCAACGGTCGCGGGTTCGGATCCCAGGCAGTTCGACGATTTTATTTAAGCCATTTGGATAAATAAAAACCCCAAATAAATAT